>JAEQBH010009162.1:0-194011 GCA_016808115.1 Tetrastigma voinierianum
CACGCATCTAAGGTGTAAGATGGGGAATAATGGGGGTGAGTTCGACAGCACCGGTGGTGAATCCATAACAAGCCATGCTTATAAAACATTTCAAAATACAAATAATTCAACACATCTCAAAACATAGGCTTTTCAATTAATAGGTTGATGTGGAAACAAATGGATGCAATACTACCACCATCTCGACCCCTCATCCGTGACTCTTTTGGGCTTTCACCCAGGGACTAGCCGATCATCCCGTATAACGAAAAATTGCTGGGACTTACTACCCAGGGGATATGCCGTATGCGACAAATTGCTGGGACTTACCACCCGGGGGATATGCCCACATCCATATATACGCGACCTTTGGGGCCTGGCCGGGGACTAGTCATAGTCCGTGTCCACTACATCAATCCGGACTCTGCAGTCCTTTACCCATGTCATGCTTTAAAACAATTTCACAAGCATTCATCCACATGGATATTTAAAAACATCATGTACCAGTTAATTCAAAAGAATTCCATAGATATAAAAATATACACATTTTATATATATCATTAGAAAATCACCTGATTCAAGCATGGGCCGTGCAATTTCCAACAAACCATGGTATAGCGGGGAGAAGGTTACAAGATCCTACCTTCCATGGATTAAAGTACAATTTCTAAGAGATCTCAAAACGAAGATACTCAAAGGATCACGCAATTAACAAGTCATAGATTTCTTAGCCTCCAAACAATCAAGGTTACATAAAATTACCCCAATTGGTTTATTACTACTTCACCACTTTCGAATCACACATATTCTTATATACCTACCAACATAAACCTTGATCCTTGAAGCACTCTCTTTTACACTTACAAATATCAACATTTAACACCCTTATTAGGGTAACACAAAAGGCACACACAACATGCCCGCACTCTTTTTTCAGCCTATCTCAAGACCCTTTTTTTCAACTACAATTTTTTGACCAGCCATACATGCTTTTTTGTTCATTGTGGTCTTCTGACCAAAAGTTCCCTATCTCTTAGCTTTCCACAGCCTCTTAAAATCATTGAGTCATTGGATATAAATCAGAAGTGTGGTTTTTACAAATATGACTCCCAGGAACTGTTTCCTAGGGACAGAATCTGTGCCCTCTCTTCACCCTTACTTTGACAGAAATTATGGGAACAAATAGGCCATAATTTGGCTACTTTCTTCATGATTACTCCCTATGTGTCTACTTTGAAAGTTTTGAATCACTCCATTTGGATCAATATAGCTCTTGACTCAAAGCAGGAACTGCTCTAGAACAGGGGACAGAATCTGTACCTGACTTTCAACCTCAAGGAGTCATATGGTAGGTTTTAGTTCTTAGTTTCTTCTAGACATTCAGAAGGTCTGATCTTGGGCTTCTTCTCAACTGGAATCTCCAGTTCCGGAGTTCTTTAGGCCAACTTATGGCATTGCATGGCTACTGTCATGGGGGTCAAGGGGAAAGCTGGACAGCACCTCCCTTGGACACACACACTGCAATCTTCACAAAACTAGTCTTTTTACAATTTAGGGTTCCACCAAACACACCTTTCATCAAATCTGAGTTAGGATCTTAATCCCAATAAAGAAAGCCAAGAATATAACCAAAGTCACAAATACAACTAGGCCTCCAAGATCATGTTTACATGCCGTAGTGAACTTTTCCACAAAAACCAAGCCTTCAAACCTTTTTCTCCTCCTTCTCTAGCTTATCTCTAGAACTCTCTCTCACTACACAAATTCCATAATTTTCCACTTCTGTGAAGTTGAATTACAGCATCAAAACCAAGAGGAATTGGTTTGCTTGGCACATAAACTCTCATCCCTTGCCATGTGTCCAAAGAGCTCACCACCTTGCATGTTTGAGGTGTCATGCCCTCATGATGCCACAGCTCACAAGAGATATTGCACTTTAGTCCCTACTCCACTAACAAGTTTTCAAAGTGGTCCTTCAAGACATACTTAATTTCAAGCCCTAACAAAACCACTAAACTTACCCTAATTTATAATTATTACATGCCATAAAAATGCAATCTAACACACTTTTCCTAATCCTCTAATTAAACCAACCATTAAGATTGCTAATCTTAATCACAATTTAAAATATCATAGGGCATAAGTTGCATTTGCTCCCCAAAAATCCTTACTTGAATATAACAAAACATATACCAGGTGTTACAATTCTCTACTTGGTTTGAAGCTCATAAGCTAGTTGTTTCCCCTTTAGTTCAATTGTATAACAGGTACTACCTTTAGTTCAATTGTATAATAGGTACTACATTGACAAGGAGAAATCATATGCTCATTGCTTGCTTGAAATTTATTTGATTACTGGTTTCTATGTTTCCATCTATCAGTTTTGGTGTGTTGGAAAGATTCTTGCCTGAGAAAATTGTGTACAATCGTGTCAATTAAATGGTGTAGTGTTTGATGTAGCGGACGCATTTCTTGTAGGGACTTTCTGTTTTTAACGTGTAGAATTTGACTTTGTCAATTCTAGTTTGTGGGAAACTCAGGAGGCCTTCTTAAATCCTTGCATTCTTTTATTCTACATAAAAAATTTAATCGATTTCTCTGTTATTTTAGTTCTAAATTTATCTGCAGTTTTTGTTTTATGTTAGTATCATCTCTTTTTAAAAGTATTTCTATGGTTTTGAACTATTATTATCATTATTTTAATTTTCAATAGGATGGGTTGGATAATGATGTTGTCAAATTTTGGCATCTTAAAAATCCTTCCGTCTCTTTCTTGAAATCATTATGCACTATTTTCCGCCTTAAAATTGCGATATCTTGCATTCTCCATAATACCTCTTTTAACGGGATCATGCACTTTTTCGCATTTAGGGATCAAAAGGGTGGCAGATTGGAGTTCACCTGTTAAACAACCAGGAACATGCACTATTCGGCTAATACTATTTTGTTGATTCATGTTAGTGAAAGGAAGGCGAAGAAAAAATTATGGTTAGTTTACTTTAAATATATACAAATTAGACTTTAAGCCATTATGGTTCTTGAGGCGGTTTTTAGCAATGTAATTTTTGTGATTGAAATATGAGATTTGGCTTATTTTTTTAATCCATGGAACTTCACCTGAATCTTTTTTGTTAACTTGGTTTTGGTTTGGTTACCTACTGTCGGTGGATAACAGTATATCATTTGCTAAAATTTTTAGGTGGGAGTAGATTATATCTCCTTGTGGGAGTAGATTATAGCAGCCAAAAGAAAAACCTCATATATATCTACCCTTATAGTAGCGGCCAACAAATCACCCCATCTATATATCACCTTTTAGTACCCTTATAGTTGCGGCCATGAAATTGTAAAACATGAGGAGAAAAAATTCGATTTTTAAAATGAGTAAAACAGTAATTTAGGTTGGCAAGAAAATTTTCTAAATCTCGGGATGTGAAACGGACTTTTCTGGGTGGAATTAGTCTCGTAAATCTAGTTACCCCATCGAATTTCGTCGAATTTCGAGATAGTCGAAATTTCACGTTTTTCGAAACATCGTGTGTCAGGATTGGGAAAGATAAAAAAAGAAAAAATAATAATAAGGAAAAGAAAATAATAATAATAATAATAATAATAATAATAATAATAAAGGATAAAAATGAAAAAAACCAAAAGAAAAGTCAAGACGAGGGAGAGCGTTAGAGAGAAGATGTTGTTTTTTCTTTATTTGCTTCTCTCTAAGATCTACAGAAATCAGACCGTAGGTTTTCGTCAGAGGAAAAGGCAAAGTCGGTCTACACGACGAGAGCTACGCATGGGTACCAAATTCTTGGAGTTTCGTCAAACTCCACGAGGTAGGGAATTTTCCTATTTGGGTTATTTCTAGCCTAAAGGTCATTTAATGGCTTGAGATTTGCATAGAGGCCATGAGAGGCCGTAAATTTCAGTCCCAAATTTTTGGACTGAGTGTGGGAATTTTTAGGAATTTTCAATTTGTTTCGAGCGATCCCGGGCTGAATTAGGGGACTATTTCGAGCAGTTTGGGTTGACATTGCGAAATTGTTTCTGAAGACAGTTGGACGTAATTTCGATTTTGGGCGGAGTCAGATTTGTGTTGAGTTTAATTTTGATCTGAATAATGTCTTCGGGTTTTGTGGTGTGTTTTGGTATCACAATAATTCGGTGATTGTAAGACCCCAGAAAATTCTAATTTTCGAAAAACAGATAAAATGATAATTTCAGTCAAAATCCAAAATTTTTCTAGATCTCGAATGACCAAACGGACTTTACCGTTGGAATCGTCTCACAAAATCTAGCTACCACGTCGAATTTCATGGTGCGAGATGTCAATTTCACGCCTTTACGAGGCACCGGGAGTGGTGGGACCGCAGCAGCACATTTTGAGTGGCTCAAGAGGTGCCACGTGTCATGTGCAGAATGAGTCAAACATGAGCTCAAGTGGGACCCATGAGAGACACATGGCAACATGTGATTGGGTGGAAATCTATGTTAGATGGATAAGGATAATGTGAAATCTAAGTCAACCAATGAGGGCTTGACACTTGGCAATGAGAGGATAATTCTCTTGACCCAACTTGACCTAACCGGATTGGATGAGGGAAAAGAGAGGAAAATAGAGAGAGAAAAGAAAGAGGAAAGAGAAAGGAGAGATTCTAGAGAGAGAAGCTCTATCTTCTCTCTAGATTTTCCGGCAATCGGTCCCGAGACGAACTCCGGCGGCGAAGCAAAGTTGGTCACGACTGAGGGCTACGCGTGGGTACAGTTTGTGGAGTTTCGACAACTCCGGGTGGTGGGGTTTTCTCCTACTTGTTTTATTCTTTGGCTAAGGGCCATTTTAATGGATGAGGATTTGTTAAGGCCTGGATGGCCGTGTTTTCGGTTCCAAAAGATTTGGACCGAGTGAAGAAATCCACTAAGTGGTTTCTCCGCAGTCTGAAGCCTGACGTGGGTACATTATGTAGCTTTGTGTGTGGATATGTTATTGCTTGATTGAATAATATGTTGTGTTATTGTGTGATGCTATGGGCAGTCCCAAGGCCGGATTTTATATTAGCTCGTGTGAGCTAAATTTTATGTTATTGCTACGTATGAATGAATAACATGATGATTGTGTATAAATTTTGTTAGTATATGCATGCTTGATATATTAACATGAATTGTTGTGAAATGGCATATTGCATTTCATATGCACTAGGGCACCCTAAACTGTACGAGTGAGTGCATGACATGAATTAAATCGGAGGGTTGTCCAAAATAATAATTTTATCGGAAAGTTGTCCGAAGAATTGTGTTAGAAAATCGTCCAACAATTCACGTTGGAGAGGCCCATGAATGTTTCGGAGAGTTATCCAATAAATTCACCTCAGAGGATTGTCCAACGTATTTATATCGAAGGGTTACCCACAAATAAAACAAATATTTTTTATTTGGAAACGATTTTCATACATGGCATAAGCATGTGTGAGAGTCGGTGAGGACTGAGGCATGGGAGTGGGCGTAGACATTCGAGTAGGAATCATGAATTCACTTGAATGTGTGTGTTTTCCATTTCATGAGCACTTAGGTGGGGAGTAACCCTTATAGGAGATTATCACTACTGGTCTTTGCTCGCTTGTCATTAGGATCCCCGCTTTCCAAGTACGAGGGGAGTGTTGAGGAGACCTGCGCCCGCTAAAGCGACCGTTTTTAGAGAAGAAAGCCGACATGTGGCTTTGATATATATTTTGTAAAACATGTATTAGAATTCTTAATTTTGATATATATTTGTCTAAGAGTGTAATTGACTCTTGAAAATATTGTAATATGGTTGATAATATTTTGGTGAGTATAGATGTAGGCTTAGACGTGTATTTTAATGTATGGGTCTCATGATATGAGACACACAGGTTTTCGTAGGTTGACGGTGGTCAACGGGACCCTCGGGTTTTGGGGCGTCACAGTGATGAACCGTGAAGGGACCAAGAGGTGTCCTGTTTTATATGGGTCTGAAATTTAGGCCATTTTGTGTGTTATTATTGGATTGTTGGGGCCTAAATGGCGTGTATTTTTCAAATGCCGTTGGGGCCCGAGTGATTAGTTATAGAGTACATTTTCGAGCAGTCCTGGTTGTGTTGTATTAGGCGATCCGAGGCAGATTGCCATTGTGGATTAGCATAAGTGTGCTATTTTTTAATGTTATTGCAGAAAATGAATAACTTGATTGAGTGGTTCGTGTGTCAGTGTGTGACAAATAAATGACACATAGTTGTACATGATTGAGGCCATTACATGGCTCGTTGGAGGCTAGTTGTAGACAAATTGTGTCACCACTAGGCCTAGGGATTGATGTGTGTCATTACCCGGGTGGTAGTGACTTGTGATGTCCATGTATGCTTGAATTGATATGTGGCATGAATAGTATGTTTGATTTGGAATTTGTATGAACCTTAATATGAATGTCCAAATGATGCATGGATAAATATGCATGAGTATGTATGCACATATAGTTCTCATTATATATGTAGCATGGTATGAATAGGCAATGGCATTATTGCATTGTACATGCACGAAAACATCGCATGACATGAGTGTGAGTGCATAGTTGAGATTGACACTGTGTTTGGTGTTCGATGCTATTGCATGTGCACTTAGGTGGGGAGTAGCCCTTGTAGGAATATTTCTCTACTGGGCATTGCTCACTTGTCATTGGGACCCGCTTTGGTGCGAGGGGTGGACAAGGAGACGGCGCTCCCGAAACCAGGTATTGATTGTGAAGAATGCCGACCTATGGCCTTGACAATACTTTTGTAAAAAAGTATTTACATGTCAGCAATTGTAATTAAATTCTTTTGGACTATTGTATAAATAGTCAGGTGTAATTATGGTAAGAGGGTCGTGATCGGACTCTTATGGACTATTATTAAAGCCCCATTTCATTTTCATATTTCGATTTAAATGAATGGCCGGATCGGTAAAGGGATGTGTTGGTAGTGCCGAGTAACTTCGGTGTCCACGGGTAGTTAATGATATAGTTGTATATTGGGGATATGGACGAGATGGACCACAGTGTGGTCATTACTGCACATTGAAACCACGGATGAGTTATGGTTATCTGAGGTTGTATGTTGGAGTAGAGCTCCCCAGAACAAGGAGACTACCTTCGATTTTTTTTTTTTTGTGAAAATATGGATTAGATAAATGGGACCTGACAGTGTGGTATCGGGTCACCCAGAAATCACAGAATTCCATGGAGTTGTGGGTTGTCAACGGGACCCCTAGATTTGGGGCATCACAAAAATAGCTTCAACCATAGTCACCATTATAGTTGCGGCTAAGAAATAGCTCCATCAATAACCATCTCTTATAGTTGAGGCCAAGAAATGGCCCCATCCGTAGTCATATCTTTTGGTTGCAACCAAAAAATGACCTCAACTAGAGGCCAAACCACCTTTAGTAGGGGCCAAAACTAAAATTGTAACTGTAACCTATAATTATGCCCCCTATAGCCATGTCTTGTTGCGGCCCATTTTCTTTGCATTTATATCATATGGTTGCACTTGATCTTACTTTTGGTTGGGGTCGGTAACCCTAACTAGAAGATAACTTTCTTGTAGTGGTTTTTGAAGATCTGGTGCATTTTGTGGTGGGGAAATTGATTTCCTTCTTCATCAACTTCACATTCTGGTTACATGATAATTTCTCCTTGCTGTCTTTGGGTTGATCGGAAGGTTGATCCCACTCTCTCTTTGCAACTATGGCTAAAAACTCCACCATTATCCCACATGAACCTCAAGTTACTGTCCAGCAAGTCCTGCTGGATAACACCCCCTTCCCATCCGGAATCATCTTGGATGATACAAACTTTCTACTATGGTTGCAGCTCATGGAGATGCACATTGGCGCTCGAAATAAGTCTGATTTCCTTATCGTGCTACTCTAAAACCTCTTGCATGAGACACAAAGTTGGAGACCTGGCTAGTTGACAACAACAAAGTTAAGAGTTGGCTTATTGACTCTATGAATCCAACCTTGATGCAGCGGTTTATTCGCATCCAAACAACTAAGGAAATTTGGGATGCTGTTTCCAAAAAGCGTTCTGGCGAATGATGAAACCGATTGTTTAAAAAAGTTGGTCGATGTTCATTTCCGTCGTCAAAATGGTAGATCCTTATCTAATTACTATAATGAACTTGTTGGCATATTTTAGGATATTGATGCTCATACTAAAACATAAGAAGAGAGCGTCGACGGCATCATCTCTCTGCACAAGGCCATGACTCGACTTCGAGTCCATATTTTTCTGGCCAGTCTGGATTCAGAATTCAACCATGCTCGGAGTGAGATTTTGCGAATGGATCCTCCCCTTGATCTAGAATCATGTTATGCATATGTCTGCAAGGATCACAACTAGTGACACACTATGGAGGAACCTAAGGCTATGCCCGATAATGCGGTTTTTCTATCTACTTGAAACGTTCTAGACATACTTAATCATCAAAAGGAAAAACTTTAGGCAATAGACCTAACAACTTCACATATACTCATTATGGTGAGAGTGGCCACTCCAAGCAACGCTGCTATGAAATCATTGGTTACCCATAATGGTGGGACTTTACCAAAAAACCTCAAAAGAATATCAACCATGTCGCCATTCCCACCACAAAGATGATGATTCCTCCATTTCTCATATAGCTACAACACATGTCGCCCTTACTGGTAATCTTGGAATTTCTAGTACATATTTTACTATGAATAGCACATGGATTATTGATACAAGTGCTATTGTTCATATGACAAATGACCCTCATCATCTGACATCTATTCGTCCATCAACTCAACAACATATCTCGACTGCTAATGGTGGAGTCTCTTCTATTACTTGTGAAGGATCAGTATCCGTGTCCCATTCCCTTACTCTTGAGAATGTCCTTGTTGTTCCTACCACATTTGCATCCTCAGATTGGGGGTTTAGACATGGTTCTCCTAGGTGGTCATTAATTTAGCGGTTAGAAACTTGATTTTGGCTTTGTGCATGGCTTTCGATCCTTTGCCTGCACTGTGGACACTTTTTTCTTTCTAATTCCTCAATCTTCTAGCCAAGGTAGATACCTTAGCTTTCAGCTCCATATCTTCGGAGAGGGCATACATGCCTCAACTTTGGCTCGGTGGCAGATCTATTTGCTTCCTTAGGTTTGGCTCGTCCCGACCCTTGGAGGTCTCGACCGCATAATTGAAGTCCGTTGCCTGTCAATTTTCCTCCAAGAAATCTCCTCCACACATAGTTTCTAAAAATTGTTTCATGGAGAGGGACATTCCATCATAAAAATAGTTCTCGGCATCCATGTATCAAATCCATGGTGTGGGCATGCCTGATAGTCTCCATAAATCTCTCCGGCCTTGGTAGAACCTCTCACCGTCATGGTACGCAAATGTGTAAATTGCCTCTTCAAGTTGTTTGTATTGTGAGCCTTAAAGATTTTTAGAAAACTCTGCTGTGACTCTCCCCCAATTATTTTATGGTTCTTGGCCTTAATGCATTAGCCAAATTTTGCCTTGTCCTTTAGGGTCAATGGAAAGGCTTTTCAACGAGGAGCTCCATGTCACTTGCACGCTTCTTTGAAAGTGGTGCATACTTCCTCCAAAATCCGGATGTGTGTGTATGGATTTTGGTTCTCCATACCATGAAAGTTGGGAGCGGGGGGCACGAGATGAGTCTCACTACTATCCTCGCGGGGGGGATAATGTGCATGAGGTGCACTCACCACGGGTGGTGTATGTGATCGTGGATCGGCATGCATTGGGCTCCCTAGGCACTGCGGCTTTGTTGTTGTTCCTCTGTGGAGGATCCATTTAAGCATGAGGATCAATTTGAAGCCTGTTCTGTCGCGGTCACCCTCTCAAGCCTACGCCGGTGTTCTATCCCACTTTGCATAGCTGCTCTGCACACTTCACGATCAACGGGAAAACAACCAAAGCAAAACTAACAAAAAGGGTTAAGGTTAGCTAAAATTAAAGCAAGAAAATACAGATATCTTTGGAAAAAATTAAATCACACGGTGAAGCGCAAGTGGGAAAAAAAATGATAAAATCAAAGGGAATGAGATTTTACCAAAACTGTGATATGAATCACAAGTTCAGCAACTTCTTATCTCACTAGAGGCACCATCCGTGATAGCGCCATTTGATTCGTGCCACGGTATTTGTAGGAATCGACAAAATTTGTATCCTAGAACATCCTCTTTGTAGTAGCTGAGCTCTTTGCGAGTATAGTGGTCTAGGGTCAAACACGGGGATGGGTTTTCTTCGTGAAATGAGAAGTGCAGTTGAGTTGAAAATGGTATTTCTCTTTGGATTTTAAGGTTTGTTAAGCAGTGAAGTTGGATGGTTGTAAACTGCAAATAAATTAGAAAAATTTAGAAAAGACTCCTTGAAGTCTTGGGTCACTGGATTGGATTTTTAAGGTGTATTCATGCCCTCGGGTTTGTTTCCTCGCGTTAGGGATAATGACCTATAGTCTTTTCCAGCCGTGGACCTTGATTTGGCACTAAAACCCTAAACTAAATTACTCCCTCATAAGAGATGGCATTCATTGAGCATTGAGTCCACTACAGTGTGCATATGGCCTCAAAGAGGCAACCTACGGCAACTAATAAGAAACTGACTAAGTGGATGTGGTGGATCTAAGATTAAGCATCCTTGTAACCAAAAAGCTTGCCAAATACATTGTGAGGCTGGATCTGGAGGTTTCAACCTAGGGTGAGATCTGAGGAGCTTAAATGCTCATAAATGCGAGTGATAAATGAGGGCATGAGAACTTGCCTCTAAACCTCCACGGTGAGCCACTCCCTTCAAGGAAGGGAGGCTTGCGAAGCATCCCTTGAGTTGTCATCCTCAAGGGGTGTGTTTGGCGACCGAGAAAAATGAGAGAAAGAAAGAGAGAAAGAGAGGCAAAGCGCAGCCTCAAACAAAAGCTGCTTGAAGCTTAGTTGAAAATGAAGTTAGATTCTGAAGTTATAAGGTGGCTTATATAGCCAGCGAGTAATGTGAAATACCAAAAATGCCTAAAATATAATATTACAATAAGGACAAATGGTAATTATTAATCAAAACGTGGTCGTTTGGGATCTAGTATACCAAAACACAGAATTTGAGATTTATTTGAAATTTCGCTATGCTTCTTGAGAATTTCGCTAGCCTAGCGAAATTCTGAGATATAAGCGAAAATGGAAATTTCGCTGGCAACGATGACTTTAAACAGCTAGCGAAATTTCGTAACCTAATGAGATTTTTTTTTTTTTGTGAGATAGCGAGGGTGGAAGAACTAAGCTAGGCACGATCGTTGGCTAGCTAGCAATTTAAGCTAGCCTAGCGAAAATTCCCGATTTCGCTGGTTGAGAATACCAGCCGATCGCGAAAAATCCACGGGATTGCTCACGCTTCTGTTTTGCTCAACGCATCCTCTCCTGCACTTCTTATTCATCACTTTGCCTTCAATTCTTCAGCGAATCTTGATATTTCGCCGCCTCGGCTCGGTGAAATCATCGAGGATGCATGATCAACGCGATAAGAAGCTGACTTCTTGATTGGAAGTTCTCAAAAACACAAACTATCGAAACAATCTGAAAACCGTCAGCACTAAGTGGACATGCACATGACAATTGGCTTAATTGATATGATTAGTGCACAAAAAGCACTCAAAACCTATCTTAAATAGGACTCAAAATAGCACTTTTTGGGCACTAATCACACCCCCCAACCGACACGTTGCTAGTCCCTTAGCAATGTTAAAACAAAAATGGGATGCATCTTTGTGCTTTTCTGAAAAAAGTGTACTTGGGTCCAAAAAAAGTGTATGTACGGATTAAGCTTTACCTTTAACATGAATAATTTACTACACCTGTATGAAAACGAGCATGAGAGAACAAAAACCATATAAGAACAAGTTTTAGGGCAATGCCAATTTGAGAAATCAGAGATTTCCACGAAATCTAATTGTTCTAAGGTAACCCGAGATTGAACGATAAATTCTGATGCTATTCCCTCCCCCAACCTAGCCTCTTGCCATGGCCTTAAAGCTGATGTCCAACTAAATAGGGCTAAGCTAAACTCTTATTTCTTCTGATTGCAATGTAGGGTGCAATGCCAAAGCTTCGACTTCACAAAGTCCGTGTAGCGAGGTCCACCCAGGTGACTCCTAACGGTGGGTTTAGAGGCGCCGAAGCGAAGGATCGGCCGACCTGAGCTACGGGCTTTGCACGGACTCTAAATGACTTCGAGAATTAAGCACCTACAACACGCTAAACTCTACCCATTCACCCGTGTAGCGAACACTAAGTCGATGACTCCCGACCAATTAAGGTTTAGGGCATCGGGCTTTAAAGGCTTTCGCCATATACCCCTCGGACCGTGTTCGGGTTTCAAGGCAAAGCGTCACGGCTTTTATTTTTCTTTTTCTTCTTTTCTTTTTCTTTGCTTTTCTTTTCCTTTTGGGGGAAGACTACATTGGCCTTCATACATGGGTAGCTGAACCTATTATGGGATATCCAACAGATTTAAGGCGGCTTTTAAAGTGGAAAAAGGTATATAATACCTAGCAACCTATTGGTACACGGTGTGCGTGTGTGAATTAGCTAAAGGGAATGTTCAAGGTTGACTATGCTGAAATCTCAATTGACCAAAACTAAATCATGCATGGAATTGTTCTATCACTAAGGTAACATACAGGGTTTCAATTTTTCAATTAAAGGCAATTCAATTGTTTAATTAAAGGCAAAAGTAGATACACAAAGTGGAGACACAAAAGTGATTTGCAAAAGTGTAGAAAAATGTAGCTGCATGGTATATTTCTATGTCAGTATATTCCACAAAATTATCGACTTTTCAAAAGAAAGCGTGTGGTACCTCGATAGAAGATGAAGCGAGCAGTTTGAACCCGGGGAGGGAATGGCATGTTGAGCAGTACACACCTTTGCGCTACTTAATACGAGGAGGAAAATGAGATTTTCACCTTGCTGTAACTCTGCAAGCATTTCAAAACAAAAAATTGTGATAAGATAAGCTTGTAAATGCGAAAATATTTGAAAAGAAAATAGGTAAAAGTAGTGGCACCACTAAAGCAGTTAAGACTTAAAAATAATATAAAGTAAAAATTTCAACAAAAAATTTCTCCGAGAGGTTCTGGAGACACTCCCGATGTGTAGCCATTGGATCTCGAGAGAGGTCCGAGGAGGAGCTCCTCACGCATGCGATGGTGTGTCTTTGCCAGTGCCTTCAGTACTCGGCTCCATTGTTTTTAGGCAATCTGGTCTCTAGTGGCCGATGTTTATTTGCGGGAGAATGGTGGATTCTACATTAAGCGCTTCATTGTTCTCCATCAATTCTTCTCTTTGTTTATTGTTAATATCATGCCTTCTACCCGTGTACCACTTTCGAGCCGAACTTCATCAGTTTGCTCCTCGTCCTCATTTGGTTTTGCTATTGCTCAGTGGAAAATGTTGAGCTCCAATGTCATGTTGCCAAATGTAATTTGCATATTGTCAAACAATTGATAATGGCATTTGATGTGGCGAGAAATGGCCTTCCCTAATATAATGGGCACTTGATTAGTGCCCCACATCAGGTTACGTGAGAGCCACGAAATCATAGGATAGTGAACTTATCTACTTTTACCAACACATCCTCCACTATCCACTTTTTGGTATTTTCAGCGAACGATCAACTAAAGATAGGGTGATGTTGGTTTGGTTTGACTCTCCTGGTTGCCTATACGAGTATGGCGGTGGTGATACTTGGCACCCCGAGTCTAACGGTGCTTTGTCAATGCGAGGTTCCTCGATATTGCGAGATGGTTGGGGTCCACTGGATCCTTGTATTTCACCATTGTCTTGCATTGGATGATGGAGCTAACTTGTTCGATTAAGAATGCTTTTTCAATGCCCAACCCTTTTTTATTGTACGAGATCTTTCAAAACTTTGCATGGCCGGGGACTTGTTTGATGATGTCAAAGGGGTATGTTGACGCTCACTGCCTTAGGACTTCTAGGATGCACACTTTCTTTAGAAATTTGCCCCTTCTTCTTGCCTCTCAGTGCTTGGGGAAATGGAGGTGGCATGCGGTGCTTCGTGAGTCCTCCTTCAAGAAAATGTATTTACGGCTCCAATTCTTCCCATTTGGTTTCCTCCATGAGCTTGGGCATTGGTGATCAACCTCTTTTCCACTTCTTAAGGTAATGACGACTTGACTTCATCCATTTTTAAGGGAAGGTTCATTGGAATAGCTCGGTGCATAGACTCCTTGGTTGGCAATAGGCGAGAAGAGACCTCCACCGCACTCTTCTTCAGCGATTTTCTATTCTTGTTATGGATGCACCTGGCGTAATTCAGCCGGTTAAGGTTACTTTCGGCCCATCTATTCTCTTGTTCAATGTGCTTTCACCACATTTCCAATTTTTTTGTTCAACTGAGCATTGATGCCTTTTTGCTCCTCCACAAAATTTCCCACCACTTTGCTCATATTCAAAATGGCTTGCTCAACAGGAGAGGGGGTGGGTGCTTGCTGATCTTATCTGAGAGGTTGAGGTTTCGGGAAGGGTTAAGGGTGACTCCTCGATTGGGGTTGTAAGTGTTGCCATGGAGCATTTGTTTTGCGGCTTGTTTTGGCCCTACCACATTTGCATCCTCAGATTGGGGGTTTGGACTTATGGATTCTCTGGGTGGTCATTGGGCCCAGCGGTTGAAGCGAGTTTTGACTGTGCGGCTTTGATCCTTTGCACGCACCTCATGGACCCTTTTCTTTCTAATTCCTCAATCTTCTAGCAAGGTAGATACCTTAGCTTTCAGCTCCATATCTTCGGAGAGGGCATACATGCCTCCACTTTGGTTCACTGGTGGCTTGAATCTATTTGCTTCCCTTGGGTTTGGCTCATCCCAGCCCTTGGAGGTCTCGGCCACATAATTGAGGAAGTCCATTGCCTGTCGGGTTTTCACAATCTCCTCCGCACAATTTCAAATAATTGTTTCATGAAGGACATTCCATATAAAAATAGTTCACCAGCATCCATGTATCAAATCCATGGTGTGGGCATGCCTTTGATAGTCTCCATAAATCTCTCCGTGCTTGGTAGAACCTCTCACCATCATGATTTTGCAAAATGTAAATTTGCCTCTTCAAGTTGTTTGTCTTGTGAGCACTGAAGAATTTTTTTAGAAACTCTGCCTGCAGCTCTCCCCAATTATTTATGGTTCTTGGCCTTAATGCATTTAGCCAAATTTTTGCCTTGTCCTTTAGGGTCAATGGAAAGGCTTTCAACTTGAGGAGCTCCATGTCCACTGCACCTTCTTTGAAAGTGGTGCATACTTTCTCAAAATCCCGGATGTGTGTGTATGGATTTTCGTTCTCCATACCATGAAAAGTTGGGACGGGGCACGAGATAAAGGTCTCATTTGCTACATCCTCAACGAGATAATGCATGAGGTACTCACCTGGGTGGGTGTATATGATCCCTCGTGGATCGATATCGTGGGCTCCTAGGCACCTGTGGCTTTGTTCCTCTGTGGAGGATCCATTTGAGCACTGAGAGGATCAATTTCGAAGCCACTGTTCTGTCGTGATCACCCTCTCAAGCCTACTGCGGTGTTCCTATCCCTTAAATAGTGCTCTGCACACTTCACAATCAACGAGCTCGCCAAAACAAAAGTAACAAAAGGGTTAAGGTTAGCTAAAATTAAAGCAAAGAAAAACTGAATGTATTGGAAAAATTAAAAATCCCCTGCAGTGAACTGCAAGTGGGAAAAAATGATAAAATCAAAAGGGAATGAGATTTTACCAAAACTTGTGATATGAATCACAAGTTCAACAACTTCTTATCTCACTGGGGCACCGTCCGTGATAGCGCCATTGATTAAATTCTCTGATGAAATTTATAGGAATCCATGAAAATTTTGTATCACAGGTGTCTGCTGCCCGAGTAGCTAGACTCTTTGGTGCCCATGGTGGTCTAGGGTCGAACACGGGGATGGGTTTTCTTCGTAAGAGTGAAGTGCCGGTTGAGTTGAAAATGGTATTTCTTTGGATTTTAGGTTTTGTTCAAAAACGATGAGTTGGATGGTTGTAAACTACAAATAAATTAAAAGAAAAATTTAGAAAAGACTCCTTGAAGTCTTGGAGTCAGGATTGGATTTTAAGGTGTATTCATGCCCTCGGGTTTTGTTTCCTCGTTAGGATAATGACCTATAGTCTTTTAGAAACCCCGGACCTTGATTTGGCACTAAAACCTAAACCTAAATTACTCCTCACTTGAGATATGGCATTCATTGAGCATTCAAGTCACTACGATTATTGCATATGACCTCGAAGAGGCAGCTTTCACGGCAACTAATAAAGAAACGAAGTGGATGACGGTGGATCTAGATTAAGCATCCCTTGTAACCACCAAAACTTGCCAAATACATTAATGAAATTTGGATCTAGGAGGTTTCAACCTAGGGTGAAGATAAAGGGCTTTAATGCTCGCTAAATCTGATGTGATAAATGAGAGGGCATGAAAACTTACCTCTAAACCTCCACGGTGACCTCCTTCCAAAGGAAGGGGCTTAGCCAAGCATCCTTGAGTTGTCATCCTCCCAAAGGGGTGTGTTTGCGTAGAGAAAATGAGAAGAAGAGAGAGAAGAGAGCAAGCGCAACCTCAAACAAAAAGCTGTGAAAGCTTATTTGAAAATGAAGTTAGGATTCTGAGTTATAAGGTGGCTTATATAGCCAACCCAGATGTGTGAGAAATACCAAAATGCCTAAAATATAATATTACAATAAGGACAAAATGGTAATTAATCAAAACGTGGTCGTTTGAGATCAAGTATACCAAAAACACAGGGAGATTTTAGCACAGCAAGGCAGGCTAGAAAATGTGCCGACCGTGGCCAGGTCCTTATCACCCATCTTTGCATCGTGTCCGCGTGTCGGGTGGCAAGTGGGTCACAAAATCCATCGTGACGTGCTCCCACTTTCACTTAGCCACTTCCAACTCATCACGGCCTCGACCTTCTCTAGGTCCACTGACACGCCTGATGCTGACACTACGTGTCCCAAAAACCTCACCTCAGTAAGCCAAAACTTCGCGCCTGCGAACTTGGAGTACAATGATGGTCTCTCGGCAAGCTGTAAGACAATCCTCGAAGTGATACTCATGCTCCCGCTCTGTGGGGAGTAGATCAAAATGTCATCCCACGAAGACTACGACAAGTGATCTAGATAGGGTTGGAATACCCTATGCATGCAGGAGTCCATGAATCTTTCTTTGGCGCGTCCGTCAATCAAAAAGGGCATCCTTTGTAAACTCAAAGTGCCATAGCAGCGTCTAAAGCGATATCTTGAGGATATATGTCTCCCCAACCCTCGGTGATGGTAACGTCACGAGAAGGTCTATCTTAGGTAGACTCGCTCCTCTCAATGATCAAACAAGTCATCAATCCTCGGCAATGGTACCGATTCTTGATCGTAACCATATTCAAGCTATCGATGAATCAATGCACGGTCGAAGGGTCTTGTCCTTAACTTCTTTACAAACGAGGCAAGAGCCCCATGGTGAAGTGCCGGTCACAATAGACCCCCTTGTTGATGGCTGCATGTAAATTTGGACTACGAGTTCTTGTAACTCAACTGGCGCCATCCTATGCGGAGTCATAGAGATGGGCGAAGTACCAGGGTGTAACTTGATACCGAAGTCTACAACCCTCTTCGGAGGCAATCCCGGTAGCTCATCCAGAAAAACATCCTCATACTTTCGCGGACTACTCGGGGAGTAAATCTAGAAGTCAGGTCTCACCTGTTATACAGGGTGGAACGCTAGCCAACCCTTGACTATCACGACACGGACTTGTAGCATGCGGGGGGCAAAAATCATGCTTGTCCCCTTGAACAATACCGATACCATCACGCATGTGGCGGTAACCCTCCTACGCTCCTGATCGATGGCTGACTGCGTAAGGTGTCGTGATCCATCCCGAGGATGACGCCGAACTACGACATGTCCATAACCCTTGGGTCCTTTGTAATTAAGTCGGATCTCTAACTTCGCAACCATGACATATCATCCTATCCTCGCCTAATCCTAGGGGAGAACTCACGAAACAGGGCTCCTCGAGGCCTCGACCTCTAAGCCCAACTCTATCTGGCCCGATGCGACAATGAATGAATGCGGCACCATAATCAAATAACACTCTTGCCCATAGGCGAGATAGCAAACGTACCTGTATCACTAGCTACAGTCCAGGTGGCTCGGTAGGTGTGGTGTGATGGGCGTAGACCACGCCCTTTGAACTGACGTCCACTTTGTGGGCCTCGTCCTCTGCCTCGGCCCATAAGCACGGCCTCTCAGGCCTGCACATTAATAGCGGAGGCGATGCGGCTCACGAGGCTGAGCGGCTCCTCGGCCTCTTGTTTGTGGAGGAATATCTTTGTATCCTCTCTGTCCTACCGCATGGGGGTTGTCGCATCCCGAACCACAGGATCCCTGTCTTCTGGGGCAATCCCTCCTCATGTGTCCGGGCTGCTGGAAATGGTAGCCTACCCGTGCTTGACGTAGGCAACTCGGTACGTCACGGCAGGAATGGTGTGACCACTGGGAACCCTCGTGAGGCCCCAGAAGCCCTCGCTTCTTTCAGAACTAAGAAAGAGGCGGCTTTCCTTCACTCTTGCTACTAACACCGCATCCGCAGTGCTGCGAGCATCCTCGATCTCTCTACATGGTGGGGGTTGTCCCAACCATGAGTCAGTGTCACGTAGGCGAAAGCATAATCCACGCCGAATGGACAGCTTGACATTCTGAATCTCTTGACCTTGCCGTAATGCGTGACCACGTAGTCGCCCGGCAAGCCAGACTAGCTCAGTGAATCCCCAGCCACATAATCCATCACGATCGCCGTCCTGCAGCGGCTCTAGGAACTCCACGAGCCTTCGGCGTGACGGCGATTATCACAGGAAAATACTTACCCGTAGGCAGAGATCACGGAACTTTGCCCATGTCGTTACTCTAGGTCTTTAGAGTCTTTGCCAGTTCACCATACTTGAAGCCTCACCCTCTGTGGGCAGTGGCTAGTCTAGTCTGAGTCGTGTTAAAGGTAATCTCCATAGCATCTAACACCTTCTCGACACATGAACCAATGGCACCTCATCGGATCTCCTCCCCCTGTGAATGTCGGAGGGGATGATGTGCCTAAACCTGCGGAGTTACTCGAACCTCTGGCTACCTCTTTACTTTGCTTTGTGCAGCTCGCGTGACATGGCTCCTATAGCCTCGACAAAGGCCTGTGGTGATGCGGTGGTGCTGACCCCGGTACCCGTGGGCGACCTCTACTTCTCGCCTCGACTGGCCATACACACATGTCGAATGGCAGGATTGGGTGTCACCCACGATGACAGCTACAGGCTTAATCACGGCCTGAGACACTATTCGCTATCTGAAAAATATTTCATACACACAATGTCCATACATTTATAGGTAATGCAAGACATAATTTCATATATTAAATCATAATCAACAACAAAAATTTTATTTTATTTTTTTAGAAAAAAAATTTATTCGATTTATTTTATTTTATTTTATTTTATTATTATTTTTTTGAAAACCTCGTGAACAGTGCTAATGAAAGTGTTCACCAAACGATTGTCTAAATAGTGACTGAGCAGTGTCTTGGAGTCAAAAGGGTTGGGTGCACTAGGTGCACACCGCAGACGACTGCGCGCACTCGCCGGGCGCGCGGCGCCGTAATCGTGGTCGCGCGGGCTGTATCGTGGTGCACCACGAGGCACAGCCGTGCCGTCGTGTCGCGGGAGTCCCCTCGTGTCATTTGCGGCGCGGTGCGCCATGTCTTCTTTTATCGCCTTGGCGAAAAGTGCGCGTGTCGCCGCGGTACGCCTTTGCCCCGATCCGCGATAAAATTGTATCGTGACCCAGTCCATACGCGCGGCGCCTTCTTGGCGCCACATCGCGCGCCCGGCCGTCGTGGCGGTTGTATCGCTGACCTGTTGCGTATGTTGCGAACACAATTGCTGCCCCTCAACCACGATACAATGCTTTGTATCGCGACTCCCCTAGCCAAGCCTGCTTGTAGCGATTTGTCCACACCTTGGGCCGACCGTATCGTGGCCTCTGACCGGACATATCATTGGCCTTAGGCTGCGCCTGCCATACCTGGCGTGTCACGATACAATACATTGTATCGTGACTTAGATGAAAGCGATAGCCCATCGATCTGCAACTTTTTTTTTTTCACATCATTTTTTCTCATTCGGCTCTTTGGAAAACCACCAAAAAATATATTTTTTTTCATTTTCAGTATAACCTAATAAATTTATTAAAATTTATTTTATTTATTTTTTTCCAGTTTTACACACTATAAAACCTCAGAAAAAATTTCTTCAATACACTTTTTTTTTCATTTAATTCTGGACTATTTGCCCAAAATTTCTCGAACATCTAAGGTTATATTCTTCGACCCTAGTGTTCAACATCTTTCCTATGCCATTCACCAAGCATACAATTTCAATCACAATTTATAACCCCTGCAATCACACATGCACAACAATCATCATAGTGCCTGAGGAATCACGTGATCTAACGTGCCCGTCAAGTCCTGATGTCATTATACCTAACTTATTGACACTAAGCTCACAGGTATTTATAAACCTAAGCTCGATGCCAAAATTGTGAAGGTGAAATTATCGAGGACTAAACTTATGGATACACCATCCGAGCTCCCATAGTGTCGTTTACCTTAGCTGCGATACCAAATTTGTGACTCCCCCAATAGGGGTGTCCGTTGACAACCTGTCAACCCGCGGAATACTCTTGGATGTCGGGTAACCCGACACCACTCATGAAAAATAGGGCAGAGTCTCCTTTGTAAGGGGAGCTCTACCCAAGGTACAAAACCTGTCCCAACGATTTACAATGACCACACAGGGTCCACATGCGAGTAAAATAATGGCCACTTAGGCCCCTGCGTGTGCCACAAAATACATCAACTATTACAATAGTTCAAAGTTAATAAATTACTCTTAATTCAACATATATTAAATGTACAATTTCTAGCCATGTTATACAAAATGTGATGCCAAAGCCTGGCTTAGGCTTTCTTCTAAACCTTGACCTCTAGTGAGCAGTCCTCTATACACTCCCACATGCACGAAATAGTGATCCTTCGACAAGGTGAGCAAAGCCCAGTAGAGATAATTTCTTAAGTGGGTTACTCCCCACCTAAGTGCACATGTCATGAAAACAATCACATCAAAGCAATTACATGAACCTACTCGAGATGTCTACATGCCCGATCCGTAATAGGAGTCCTCACCCAGACTCACTCAGCGTATGCAAGCCTTGGAAAAACATCTTTTTATTCTCTTTCATGTGGGTGCACTCACCTAATTTTCTAGATTTTTGATGCATATGAAATGCATTACACCATTCTCAAACCACACATATATCATTTACACATGTATTAACAAAATTTACATACATGCCACATGTTATTTAATTCTCATCTTGTCCCTTTTTCTTGATTTTTGACACATTGCTTAATTTAAGCCATCCATTTCCATCATCTCTCTAATCTTGCAACATGTGTCACATGAGTACATGTAATGGTATTTTCACGTACATGTCTCTCAAAAAACCGTTTCACTGACACGAGCACAGGTGCCTCAAAAAAGCGATGAAATTTATTGTCTCGAGGTCGTGAAGTCGACGTGGTAAGTTAGATTTTGCTGAAGCGATTCCAATGGTGAAGTCCGTTTCGTCATCCGAGATCTAGAAAAATTTCGGGTTTTTACCGAAATGACTATTTTACCCTTTTTCAGAAAATTGGAATTTTATTGGGTCTTACAAACATTCAAGCAAAACACATATGTTCCTACTCAAATGTCTACATGAAATGGATGAGAATGTGACTGTACTTTCCCATTACCAAGTCACTCGACTCCTCGTGCATCACTTAAGCGAGTGTGAAAAACCTTGTTTCAAACAAAGGTTTTATTCTCAAAAACAGCTGCTATCTAGTTTGGTAAAATCTGTTGGACAACCCTCAGAAGTGGTCTTTGGGTAATTCTCGAAGCGATCATGGAGCCTCTCGGCGTGAACTCTTGGACAGCTCTCAGGCAATTCTTTGGAAAACCATGAAATTCGCTTTCGCGTCATTTTCGCTTTTCTTTCATGTCATGCACCCACCTATTTTTCTAGGTTGCCGATTGCATATGAAATGCATTATGCCATTTTCATCCAACACAAGCCAATATATATATCATGCATATATTAAAAAAATTCACATACTAACCACATGTTATTTATTCATGGCAATAACATCACAATTAGCTCACATGGGCTAATCAGCAATTCAATTCCAATGGCTCACACACAATTATATTTCATATAATTCAAACATCATGTTAACATATTAAATTACATGCATTAACAATTTCTTTCCATAAACACTCCAAGCCATTCATTTTAAGCAATATTTTGCAAACAACACACATGGACAATTTTTGTCCAAAACAACTTCGAATTTGTTTTAACGATCTCACAATAATCGTGGGTGCATTGACGCTAAAAATTCAAGCATTCGATCCCACTCCAGAGGATCGAAAACTCACGGCCATTTCAACCCCAAACACTCCAACCACAATTTAACACACAAACAACACATATGGACGATAAAGTCAATCAGTCAAGGCGCCCCAGCTTGATCCCAATTTTTTCGACATGCGATCCGGTACAGGGAGGCTGCCCAATACCACTCACGGCCTCACACAAACCAAACCATTAACAAGGCTCTTAAACCGAAAATAACCGAGTAGGAGAAGACCCCTACCTCCCGAAGTTGTCGAAACTCCTGGCAGAGTTGCCCGCGCGTAGCCACTAGTGGGGGTATTTCTCTTCTTCTTATAAGCGAATCCAAGCCCGGTCCGTCCTTAGGAAATTTAGAGGAAGTTAGACTCTCTACTGCAAAATCCACTCCCTTTCTCTCTCTTTCCCTTTCTCATTATTTTCCTTCTCCCAAAACCGGTTGGGAGAGCTTGGGTCAAGAGGACTTGTCCTCTCATGCCACATGTCCAATTTCTATTGGCTCATGGGATTACACCTTATCCTCTTATCGCTCTTTGGATTTCGTGCGATGGCATCATGCCATGTATTACCCATAACGCTCATTCATGTTTGACTAACTCTGCACATGACACGTGGCACCTCCTAAACCACTGAAAATGTGCCAAGTGTCCCGCACTCCCCCGTTGCCTCGAAAAACATGAAAATTTTGACTGTCTCGGAATCCGACGAAATTTGACGTGGTAGCTAGATTTCGCGAGAAGATTCCAACAGTGAAGTCTGTTTCATCATCTGATATCTAGAAAAATTCCGGATTTTGACCGAAATTACCATTTTACCCTTTTTCAAAAAATTAGTGTTTTCTCGGGGTTTCACAGAAACATTGCAACACATTGGATTCTTAGCTATGGTGTCGGAGAAAGTTGAACTATTTGGATCTGAATGTTAGAGGGACTGAATAATTAGGACAAGTTAATAGTGCTTATGGGATTCAAGCTGATAAGATAAGAGTATGGTTATGGCATCGCCGCCTTAGGCATTTATCTTTTAGTTATCTTCGCAATAGTGACTCTGACTTCTAGTGTGAAATTTGTGAATTGGAAAAAAGCCATCGGATTTCCTATTTGCCCAGTTATAATAAAAATGTTACGCCCTTTATTACCATTCACTCTTATGTTTGAGCGCCTACTAGAATCCTTACATTATCAGGTGCTTGTTATTTTTTGACATTTATTGATGAATGTACTCGCATGACTTGGATAGCTCTTCTCCAAAACAAGGGAGATGTTTGTTCTGTATTCAAGACATTCACCGTATGATGGCCTCTCAATATCAACACCAAATCCAAGTCCTCCAATCTGACAATGGTGGCGAATACGTAAATAATGTGCTTCAAGATTTTTGTAGAGATCATGGCATCTGCCACCAAACATCATGTGTAAATACACCTCCAAAAAATGGTCTCGCGGAATGCAAAAATCAACAAATTATGGAGGTTGTTCGAGCATCCTTGTTTAGTATGCATGTTCCTCATACGTATTGGGGTGAAGTCGTTCGATTTGTGGCATATCTTATTAATGGTACTCCATCAGGAGTACTTGGTTTCCAAACTCCTCTCCAAAAGCTTCAGTTACTTGTATTTGCACCTACTCTCCCGAATCTTGAACCGTGGGTGTTCGGCTGTATTGCTTATGTTCATATTCCTAATCAGTCTTGTGGAAAACTAGATCCTTGTGTTGTTCGGTGTGTGTTTGTTGGGTATGCTAATCTTAAAAAGTGTCTTCCATGATCCTCACTTTACATAAACTTTATGTGACCCGAGATGTCACCTTCCATGAAGATGTCTCATACTTTCCTGGTTCTCAGTACCCTCTCCAGGGGGAGACACCACCAAACCATAACTATGAAGATGACACTCAGATCATCAATGGACAAATTGATGAACAAGTTGGTATACCACCACTAAATTATACTCAAGCCATTGACGGACAAGTTAATACTGAGGAGTTTGATGAAGTAGATCATCAACTTGAAAAAATGATCAAAGCTTTGATGATCAACCAAGACAAAGGGAAACTGAACAGATTATTGCACCACTACCAAATCCTAGTCCTTGTGAATATGTACATAATGATCAAGACAGTATAGTTCCCCAATCTTCACCAACAGCTATGGAACTTCCATATGTGTCTCTTCAGGTACTTCCATCTCCTTTAACCCATAATCTAGCTTCTTCCAATGTGGAATCGAGATACCCAATTAGGATAAATAGAGGAATCCCCAAGCAACAATATGATCCTGATCTTTGTGCTAAAACAAAATACCCTATCAACAATTATATTTCTTCCAATCGTTTGTCAAGATCACATTCATTTACTGTTAATCAATTATCCTCAGTATCTATTCCTAGTAATGTGCAGGATGCCTTAGTAGACCCAAAGTGGAAGAAGGCTATGAATGATGAAATGGAAGCTATACAAAAAGCTCTACATGGAATCTTGTTCCTTTACCTAATGGAAAAAAGACTGTAGGTTGCAGATGGTTGTTCATAGTCAAGCTCAATCCCAATGGTAGCGTTGATCGATACAAGGTGCGATTGGTTGCAAAAGGGTATACACATAAGTATGCAATTGATTGCAGGGATAATTTTGCTCCCATAGAAAAAATAAATACCATCCGGATTTTTATCTCTATAGCAGCAAATCTTGATTGGCCCCTACATCAGTTTGACATAAAAAAAATGCCTTCCTTAATGGAACCCTAGAGGAAGAAGTGTACATGGACCTACCAACTACGGACAAAGAAGTGTGCAAGCAAATAAAGTGTTGTATGGCCAAAAGCAATCACCTCGAGCATGGTTTGGGAGATTCTCAAAATTCATGAAGAAGATTGGGCAAAAACAAAGTGATGCATATCACACTCTCTTTATTAAGCGAAAATTGGGTAAGATCACAACCCTTATTGTATATGTTGATGATATGGTTGTTACAAGGAATGACTCAAGAGAGATATCCGCTCTTCATAAATACTTGGCAACTGAGTTTAAGCTTAAAGACCTTGGTTAATTGAAATATTTCTTAGGCATTGAAGTTGCAAGGTCAGTCCATGGTATTTCACTTTGTCAAAGAAAGTATGTGTTGGATCTTTTAACCGAAATCGGCATGCTCAATTGTAAACCTGCTTAAACCCTTATAGAGATGAACCGCAAGTTAATAATTCAAAAAAATCAAACTCCAACAAATAAAGAGAGATATCAAAGGTTAGTTGGAAGATTAATTTACTTGTCATATACAAGACCGGACATTGCTTATGCAGTGAGTGTCGTAAGTCAATTTATGCATGCACCAAGTGAAGAACATATGGATGTAGTTTATCGAATCCTACGATACCTAAAGTTAGCCCCTAGAAAGGGATTGTTATTTACCAAAAATGGGAACCAAGTGGTTAGTGGATACACAGATGCAGATTGGGTTGGAGATCAAACTAATCACAAGTCCACCTCCGGTTACTTCATGTGTGTCGGGAAGAACTTGGTAACTTGGCGAAGTAAGAAGCAAAAGGTGGTAGCTCGATCAAGTGCAGAGGTAGAGTTTCGTGTGATGGCCCATGGACTTTGTGAATTGTTATCGATAAGACTTGTACTACATGATCTTGGCCTACATCATCCAAAACCCATGATGTTATATTATGATAATAAGGTAGCCATAGAAATTGCAAATAACCCTATACACCATGATTGTACTAAGTATGTGGAGGTTGATCATCACTTCATCAAGGATCACCTTGACAAAGGCACGATTAGCTTTCCTTTTGTCACCTCACAAGATCAACTAGCAGATGTTCTCGCAAAAGCAGTCTCCGGTAAAGTTTTTCATAGCTTGCTTGATAAGTTAGGTATGACAAACATATACTCACCAACTTGAGGGGGAGTGTGGGTGTGAGCTAAGGAAAGTATTCGAGAATTATGGATTGTGATGATAATCACCATAAGTTTAGGAGATAATCACCATAAGTTTGGGAGATAATTTTTTCTATGTATGGAAGTGAGATAATTATAAAGTGATTTTGGTACTTGGTAGAATTAGGATTATTGTATCTTGTATATTCTATATAAGGGCGTGAATATCAATAGAAAAAGATGTACATAAATTATTCTACCTTTTTGAGCTCTCTTATCCTACATTCTCAACATGGTATCAGAGCATGAATAATACTTAAATGGCGTCCTATTCATCATCGCCTTCCTGCACAATCACTTCTCCATTTCCCACAACATTACCAATGGTAATTCCCTCCACTTTATCTCCTATTAATATCAAAAGCAACACTTCTTGCAATATATACTCCCCCTCAAGGATGCAAACATATATATCCCTTATGAAAGGGACTGTACCCCAAAAACAAGCATTTAGAAGTCCTAAATGCTAGCTTGTGTCTGTTATAATGTATTCCTAACTCATGTAACAAAGGTTGAAGTTTACAGTACTCTCCTCCCTAGTCAGTTTGTAAACATTTAATCTTAGCATTAAACTGTCTTTCAATCATTTTCCATCAAGAAATATTATTCCGAATATTTCGAATACAATCATCCCCAAAACAGAGTATTGGAAGGGGTTAGTGAATATAATCAACTCCCTAGTCAGTCAGTTATTTTTTAATTTTAAACCTCCCTTTCATTGTATTACATCGAAAATGAAGAGAGATTTATATCTCTTTATATATTCGTTTCACTTACCTTTATAACATCAGCGCCCTATTGGTTGAACTTGTGGTTTTTACCGCCCGATGTCCGGTTGAACCAGTGTTTATATCATATGGTGGGGTAGGTCCGTCTGTCTTCTCCGGGGATCACCGGAAACTCTCTTTGACGACGCGGTTTTGTGTGTAGTCTAAGGAGATTGATTGCTGTTGGCGAAGATAAAGATTGTCGTCCGACAAGAGGTCCAAGAATGAGAAAGATTGTTCTCTTCCCGGGGATCTCTAGTGTCTCTCACAAATCTCATATCATAATTCGTCGGCCAAGTAGAATTGAGGAAGTTCTTGGAGACGCTTCTAACCAGATTCTCCCGGACGGGCGTATCATCGTGGTGGTCGGCGGCCGGAGGTCGGAACGCATTCAGTTACAAGTTCTTTCCAAGAACTTCCTCAATTTTACTTGGTCGGTGGTCGTCGATGCAGTGACTCTCTGGATCCATCCTTTCTAACTCGACCCTCTTCCTCTTTCCTCATCTCCATAGCCTCAACCTTGCTTTTAACAATTTCAGTAGGTCCTCTGTTTCAGCTGGGTTTGGTCTAACATGACATTTGGTGTTTCTTACATTGTTAAAGACAGCTCTGGCCTGAAAATCAGCACGCACATCGCAACCACAAAAAGGCATAATCAAAGATTTCGGAGGGAAATATAATCAGATGGGATCTTTTCGACCTTGATCACAGCAACTCACTTAAATCCGATATGGAGAACCTAGGGTGCTCTAAGCGCGTGATTTTCTGCACGGAAGTTAGGCAATGGTGCTTTAACCTATGAATTGATAGCTCGGCACAAGAATAATAAAATTAAAAAAGAAAGCGAATAAAAGAAACGGAACGAAATTCTCAATTTTTCAATATTAATAAAGTCTACCAAAAACAATAACATAAGGTGTTATTTATAAGCACAAACAAAAATCCTAATGGATAATTCTAAAAATCATAACGGATAAATCCAAAAATCCTAATAGATAACCAAAATACTAATAGATAAACTAAAAATACTATCTGATAAATCCAAAAATAAAATTAAATAAATAATTAATAGTAATAAAATTCATCATCGATTCGGGGCGTCCTATCTCGTTTAGGCCTATATATGGGCCTACTCCATGCCCCATCATTCCCTCCAAGTTGAAAAGAACTCGACTCCGAAGAGTGAAAGGAAAGGTAGCAATCCAACAACGAAGAATCCAAATGACGAAGATCATCCTCCTGTATCCAAGTAGCATCAGAATCAGGACGACCATGCCATTTGACAAGGAAACGACGAAACCCACCATCTCTAGAAGTCATGAACTCATCATCATGATAGTATTCCATCGCCTCCTTAGAAAATTGTAACGGCGGCATAGTGGGTGCACCTTGCTACTTCACCCGTTGCACTAAGCGCAGTGTATGCCCAAAAGTGCCTCAAGAAGGGGTAGCAAGTCCTCTACATTGAAAACAAAGGCTATCTCAAGTCATTAGCAAATCAAGAAGATATGCATTAGATCCCATTTTACGAATGATAGAATAAGGGCCCATGGCTCTTGCATAAAGTTTTTTTGAAAACGTTTTTGGAATTCTTTCAGGACGAATGTGAACCATAACATAGTCACCAACATTAAATTCTTCAGATCTACGATGCACATCAGCAGCCAGTTTATACTCCTCGTTACTTAGAGAAATTTTTCACCTAATCTTTACAAATATGGATAAATGAAAGTCTGTGTTCGATACACGCATGTGAGGTGGTAAAGGAACAAGATCAATAGGTGTGCTGGGTGAGTAACCATTAACAATTTGAAAAGGACTTTTACCATTGAACGTTAACACTCAGCAAGCAAACTCAATCACTGACAGCTAAATCTCAAACACCTTGTTTTACTCGAACCAAACACCTTAGCCATTAACAATTTGAAAAGGACTTTTACCAGTTGAACGGTTAACAGAATTATTATAAGCAACTACCGTTGACAAATTAACCAAACACCTGCTTACCCAAAAACCAAACACCTAAGCATATTACCCGCATTCACGAGACGCCAACAACCCCGCCTTGCTCCATCGCCCGAGGATGAAAAGCATGAAAATTCGAGAGTGGTGCCAAACAATTTCCAAAGGGTTTACCAAAATAGCTAACAAATTTCACATCCCTATCGATACAATGGTGGAAGGCAAACTGCAGCAATTTAACAACTTCTCTAAAAACAATTTAGCAACATGTGAAGCATCATTGTTTTGTTACATGAATAAAAATATGCCATCTTAGAAAATCATTAACAACAACCAAAATAGAATCATGTCCTCTAGCCGTCCTAGGCAATCCAAGAACAAAGTCCATACTCAACATCTTTCCAAGGTTCAGCGTAGGGACAAAATAAAGGAGTATATAGTTTTCGTTGAGTTTTGTTTCTTGGGGCCTTAGCTATCCGACATGTTCGCATTCAGGTAACCATCCTATGTTCCTTTTAGAGAAGTCAATAAACCTATCTTTCCACCAATGCAATAGTTTTATCCTCCCAAAAATGTCCAAATTAAACCACTCGCATGCATCTCCCAAACTACGTCCCTGAATGATGTTTCGAGGTAATGTGACAATTTAACCACTTTAAACAAATACCCATTTTCAACAAGGAACTGTATATCTTGACTGCTACCATTACTAACCTCATTATAACACACCAAAGTCAGACATGCGTAATACTCATTTTCAATCTATCAAACCCAATGACATGAGAACTCATACGATGAAGTGTAACAAGACCGACTAAGTGCATCAACAAATTATTTTCAATGCTCGTAACGATGATTAATCACAAAAAGAATATTCATTCAAAAGTTCAACCACTTAGTATCATGATTCAATTTCTTTTTGTGAGTTTAAATATCTTAAAGCTTGATGGTCGTAAAACAACGACAAATTCAGTTGGCAACAAATAAAACCTCCAAAACGCGCACTTCGCACCATAGCATAAACTCTTTTATCATATGTAGAATATCGCCTTTAGCACATTGAGTTTTTCACTAAAGAAAGCCATGTGGGTGACCTTCTCACTCAAGACACCACCAATGTCTACACCCGATGCATCAGCAAACCTCAAAAACTTTAGTAAAATCAGATATCTCTCAAAATGGTGCTCACACTCGACCTTACTTAAACGCCCGGCTAGGCAAAGATGGTAATCATTGAAACTCCTTATTTTTTAAACATTCAGTGATAGGAGCTATAATAGTGTTAAATCCCCTTATAAATCTCCAAAAAGAAGCTTAACCATGAAATCACGTAGTTCTATGATAGATTGTGGTTCAGCCACCCCCCTAATAACTCTAACCTTTTCGGGATCAGCTGAAATGCCATGTTCAGACACAATAAAGCCTAAGAAAAGCACATAGGTTACATAAAGAACACTCTTAAGGTTAACATAAAGCTTGGCCTCACAAGGTAGTAAAACCTGCTCTTAGGCAAGGCGAATGCTCTTCTTGATTGACTATAGATCAATATGTCATCAGCACCACCAGAAATTTATCAATGAGAGGTCAGTAGACATGGGTCATAACTTCATGAAAGTACTAGGAGCATTAGGACAAACCAAAGGCATGACTAACCACTAAACAAACCATCTTTGCGGTTTTAAATGCGCTTCCACTCATCTCCCGGGTTCACCACGACTTGATGATAACCACTACGCAAATTCCATCTTGTAGAACCAACTAGAACCAGCTAATAGGTCCAACATATCCTCAAGGCGAGGGATGGGAAACCGATATTTGACTGTGATCTTATTGATGCCCTAATGTCCACACACACATTCTCCAAGATCCATCTTTCTTAGGTGTCAACAAAGCTTGGCACCAAGGACTAAGGCTATGCCTAACAAATCCTCTTTCTAAAAGTCCTTCTACTTGCCTATTCAGCTCATCTCTCTCTTTAGGATTCATCCTATAATGTGGAAGGTTAGGCAGTTGAGAACCTGGAACTAAATCTATAGCATGTTGGATGTCTCATAAAGGTGGTAGTTCACTAGGTAACTCATCGGGCACCATATCAACAAAATCATCTAGAAAATTCTTCACTTCCAAAGGAACATCGACAATCGAAGAATCAGAGGGAACTTCTTTTGCCACTAATGCTAAGCACATACCAGTCTCAAATCCCTCTCTCTCAAACTCGCTACATTTTAAAATATGCAAATCTTCGTAGTTTAGAAATGTCACAAGCACAATGCAAACTTTAGCTTAAAGGTGTCTCAAAATAATGTTCTTACCTCGTGATTCTTTAAGGAATAAATGTTATCTTTACCAAAATCGGGTAACAACATTAAGATCATAAAGCCAAGGGCTACCTAAAAGAACATGGGCAACATCCATGGGTAGCACCTCACAATAGATTTCATCCTTATAATCCCCAATTTGAATAGAGACTAGACACCTTTGAGTGACAAGCAAAGTATGGTCATTCACCCAAGCTACTCTAAATGGATTTGGATGTGGTTCTACTTTCAGGTTTAACAATTTAACAAAGCATCCTAATAAAAACATTCATTGAACTACCCCATCAATCACTAACTTACACTTATCTCCACTTTATGATCAGGAAAAATACTAGTGCGCTTCCAATGATCATTATCTACGTCAGATAGCACACATCGAACCACACCAACACACGCATCTTCATCACAATTTTCATGAGGACCATCTTCATCACCAGAATAATCTAAAGGATCAATAATTTGGTCTTCCTCATTCTCCAAAATACTCTGTTCAACATCTAATGCTAATGCACGTTGGGGACAACGAGACGCATTATGACCCTTATGATGACACTTATAATAGACAATCGATGAATTAATAGCCTTATACTCAATAGGAGAAGCAACAGGAAGAGAGTTACACAAACTAGACTCTTTGCTCCTAAGGTTATTAGGCATAGTATTACCGTTTGATGACTTAGACTGTGACTGACCTATGTGTGCAAAAGAGGAAGGTCTATTGAACTTCTCGACTTCTAAGGCTTTTTGGTATGCATCCTCTACAGTGTGTGGAGCATGCACCCAACCATTCGAATGTCGAACCTCAGACCATTAACAAAGCGAGTACAGACAGCAAATTGGTCCTCAACATGGAACTCACTACACCTAAGTCTAGCTTCCTCAAATTTAGCACATTCGGGCTACACTAAGAGTCATTTGTTTTAGATTAATCATGGAGAACAATTGACTCTTATATGATGGAGGAATGTACTTTTCTTGCAACTTTGCTTTCATAACAGCCCATTGGGTGATAGGTGGTTCACCTAGACGAAGCATGTCTTGCAACACATTCTGCCAGTACATCTTAGCTGAATTGGTTAATTTCATTTTAGCAAACCGAACCCGTTCACTATCAATCATTTCATACCAATCAAAATAATCCTCAATAGCAACTAACCAATCAGAGAAAATATTATGATCCATTCTACCATCAAATTCAAGAGCACTAACCTTAACTTTTTTTGTGATGTCCCTTTGAGGTTGTCTAACCTGCTTATCCTGATCTCTACCCCAAACGCCACTAACCCTAGGCTGGTATCGCTGAGGAGCGACATCTTCTCTCACTGGATTTGGTGGGTAAAGTTTGCCCGTGGTCTGCAATCTACGGGAAGTTGACAGCGGTGTTGAAATCGATCACCTAAGTTAAACTGAAGGTCTCCTGTTGTAGGTAACCTTGTGTGAGGTTGGGCAATATAATTACTACCCAAGTTCATTTTACCCAAATTGTCTTGCAAACCATTTACGAATTCCTCAGATTGATGTGAACCTCCAGAAGGACTTAAACTCCTGCAGGTGACCCGAATGTGTTTCCTAACAAGCCATCGACATAGTCACCTATCTCATGTTTACCCAAATGTTTTAGCAAGTCCATTTTTTATTTATTTCATGAGTTTGTTGTTCGAGGGCGTATCGACGTTGAGTCAATCGGGGGACCACACATTGAATTTAAATTACTTATCGATGCAGTGACTGAATCAAATTGTTGGCATCATGATGATGGGTAATACAAACTAGACTATCATTTAGATCTTGAGATAAGGCTTGTAGTCTTAAGTCAAAATTATTGAGTCTACGAATTGGATCATTGGGTTAGGTGAAGAAAGAAGATGCAATATCACTTTTGGTGGGCGACGTCTTTGAGATAGAATCTAAAGTCATTTGAGTAAAGAAATTTATAAGTATATCTGTTCATCTGACAAACACAAACTCTAAAAAAATGTAATGCGATTATATCACGAGAGTGCACGAGTCACGAAAGAATAACTAAAAAAACAATTTTTTTTTTTTTAGTACTCTTTATGCTCTATCAGAAAGAAAGTGAAACCTAAAGCAATCAAGCAGATATACTTAAATACAAATATTAGCGAGTTTTCAAGTAAAAAAGAAAATGTACCCATTGAAGAAGAACCTTTAGGACGCCTACAATTCCTTAGCGTGGTTGCAAGGAATCAAATAAAATGTGCAATTCTTTGATGAGGAAAAAGCTTCAAGACTTAAATCCAAGAACCCAAACAAAAGTGCTTTTACGCGACCTTTTAAAGCCCAAGATTGATCCAAAAGCACTCAATCTCGAATCTGGATATATTCGTCCGAGTTCTTCAAAACCCATATACAATTACCACAATTCAAAAATCAAGCCTCAAATCACAACCAAACCACTAGGCAAAAACCACGATCGTTCCACTTGAGTCTATGATTCCTCAGAGTTGTGATTAGAAAACGAAGCCCTATGTCAACGATGGAAGGCGACAAAGGGAATCGAATCTCTGAGGAAGGTGATGGAGCGGAAGAAGCGATTGGGCATGCGATCAACAAGTGAGCGAGATCTTCGGCGAAAATTGAATTTAAGCGCTGCGATGTTAATCTACATTAGGTCGATTAAGATTGCAAATGGTGAATTGGGGTTCCTATAGTTGTGTTTTTGTCTGTAAGGGAAGATGAGTGTATTGAGAAGTCTAGGTGTGCGACCTTATGAAGAAAGAGGTATTGAGGGACTGAAATCAATAATAAGAGAAGTTTGGGAGCGAAAGTCTGGCTTGATGTAGATCACGATGGCAGTAGTCGCCGGGCCAGTATGGCGAAGGTCAATTCTCACAGATTTGTGTTGAAAATTTGCACTTTTTCTCTCTCTAGCTTTTTAGGCTTTTGAGTCGGATTCGGGGAAGAAAGGAGATAATCGGCAGATTTGAAAAGAAATAAAACTAGGAGCAAGAAATAAACATAAATAACTTGATCTCGGATCGAAGTTATGCTCTGATATCAAATTGATGTAGCTCGGCTACGAAGAATAATAAAATTAAAGCGAATAAAAGAAACGGAATGAGAGTCTGATTTTTGATATTGTCCAATTACTATGAACGATAACGTAAGATTCTTTGTTATAATGCGAACAAAAATCTTGTGGATAATCTCAAAAATGTAGGATAAATCAAAAATGCAATAGATAAATCCAAAATCTTGTCGGATAAATAAAAATAAAATTAAATAAATAATTAATAGTAATAAGGCCATTAAATTGAACGAACTTTACATCTGTTTTAGCATAAGAGTACTCTTTAATCTTGTCGTTAATATATATATATATATATATATATATAATTGAAGCATTTTGGATGAAGTGATTGACCAACAAACAACCCTCTCTTGTTGAAATGTGCAGCTGCTGAAATTGCTTGTAACGAGGCTGGAATAGAAGATGTTATTGATATTTCAAAAGATGAAATTCTCACGATATCAGAGGGCCATAATATTTCAAAACAATTGAACTTTCATGGTAAAGTAGTCAACCACAATGAGATACAAACTCGCCTTCAAGACATGGAGTTGGAGCTTTCCTCTATACTCGGCCAACTGAAATCCACTAGTGATGGAATCGTTCCACTGGTAGGGCAATTTTATCCTTTTCATGAATGAACATGAATAAGAAATATCCGACATGCCAATCAGCGAAATTTCCAAATTACTAATTCTCCTCTGTTGTAACAAAAGCAGTCTGACTCTACTAGATGATTGATTCTAATTCAAAACCTAAATCCCTATCTATTTTTGGATTTATTTTTCCTCTTTCTTATGGTGTAAAACCTAAAATCTCGTTTGCTTTTTTTTAATACGATTTTGCTTTCTATTATTTTCCTCTCTTATGGTTTACTGAAACATTTGTACATATTGTGTGTGCCCTTGACTATTGATATGGCTATACAGCATGGCTTATACACTTGAGGAAATTGATAAAAAAAAAAAAAAAAAAGAACTTCAATCTCCTTCTTGCTGAATTGATCAGACATGGACTGACTTTTTTCCTTTCCAATATTTTTCAAGTTTGACCATGTTTCGTTCTTGTGCAAGAGGCATGTAATTTAAGAATGATAAAAAGCAATCAGGTCATGAATCTGGTATTAATTTATCAGTGAGTCATGATTCATAAAGGTAGAGTTGTCTTGCCTAAGTGAATCTAATTGCCTTAGCAAGTCATGAAACTGTATAAGGAGTATCTGCAGATAGGGCAAGTTATTATCTTTGCAAGGGTAGGAAATAATGATTTAAATATTCAAAGGCCTATGTTGCTTCTTCTCAATATAAGAAGAGTTTTAACTGTTTATTCAATTTTTCCCCACTAGGGACTTTTCCTTGTACTTTTAATAAAAAAACTTGTTTAAAATTTTTGTTACTAACTCATTCAATAATGGAATTCTTTTTTTCTTTTTTTTTTTTCTAGGGAGATACAAGTTCCTTTGATGATTTGCAGAAGCTTTCTGATGCTTTGGAGTTCCAGGAAAATGAGATCATGAATGCCCAGGACATATTGTGGTCATTACAAGCAAAGTTGGCAGTAGTAGAAGGATTGCTGATGCTCATTGTGCTTTGCAACTTCTTCGTTCTGCTTGCATAGTTTAGCCTAATTCAGCGTCTGAGGTTCTTTTAGCAAGATCTTTTGATGGTTAGACCACCTAGGTTTGACTTAATCTTTAAATGCTTATTAGTTAAACTGATATTGTGGATTTCCTTTGTACTTCTTGATATCACCTGTAATTAAAATGCTACCAAGTGATTACTCAATTATATGGTGAAATTACCATTTTGTTCTTAGTGACTAGTTTGTCGTTACCAGGATGTATTACGATTTACGACTAGTTTGAGAAAATTCATCCTTTTTCCTTGCGGTTCCTTTGAAATATCAAATTCCTTTCAATGGTACTCATAGTATTTAAGGATAAAGCTACTTCCATATAAATCTGATAATGAAACTGTTAATTATGATGGTTTGGCTGTGAAATGAAGAACATTCCAGGAAAAAAATGGACAAAAGGCCATGTTCAAGTTCAATGTGCTGCAAGTAAGAGCTGTAAATAGAATATCAAGTTAAACAATGTAGATTTTCCCCTCTTGCAAGAGTAATTTGGTTTAAAAATTATTCAATTGCTCAATAGGTGTATATATAGAAACCTTAAATGATTCTTTGGTGTCCAAAATTGAGTGGGGTATGTGATATTCTAGACTCTGAATCACCTGAAATTGTCAGTTGTTTCTAATGGTTGCTCATTTATCTTCTTACCTTACTGTTTCCGAGTGTTGAGAATAGGATCCAAGTGTAAGATTGAAATGAAACATTGTTACCTGAGAAATGAAAATTAAAACTTATTTCAAAACGTAGAGGTGCAGTACATATATATATATATAGAGAACTGACTTCTAGAAGGCTTCCATTCTACTCAGAAAGTGTTTGAGCTGCATCTGTCTGTCGGTTGTTGGAGCATCTTTCAGTTGCATTGTAACAACGTCAGTTTGAGGGGCTTTTATTCCATGTGATGCTGATGTACTCTGCCTTTATGATATGAGCGGGAGGTGTCTCTAATATGCTCCCTCAAGCTGATCAGAGGGGAACTCAGAGACAGCTTGGAACACAGAAAATTGAATCTTTCAAGTGGAAGAGGCTTGGTAAACAAATCAGCAGGTTGGTGATTAGATGAAACATATCTGACTTCTAGCTTTTTTTCAGCAACCAGATTTCGAGTAAAATGGACAACGATCTCAATATGCCTAGTTCTAGCATGATGCACAGGATTAGAAGCAAGTGCCTGTGCCCCAATTTTATCACACCACAAGATTGGTGGTTTTGTTTTGAAGAGATACCCAATTTCTGTGGGGAGATTTTGAATCAGACAAGTTCAGCAGCAGTGGTGTGAACCTATATTTCAGACTTTGTACTTGATCGGGAATGCTGCATCTTGTTTTCTTGGAGCTCAAGTAAATCAGTTTCCACCCAAAGGCCACACAGAGGCCAGTCATGGACTTAACAATCGTCCAAATTTGTCGCCCAATCAGCATTGGAAAACCCTTCTAGATTGAATACAGTAGCAGGTCTAAAAGCGAGACCGTATGTAAGGGTACCTTTGATATATTGAAGTATTCTTTTACAAGTAACCCAATGAGTCGTAGTTGGAGCATGTAGGAATTGACTAAGCTTATTGACAGCATAAGAAATGTCAGGTCTGGTATGTGCTAGTGTTGAAGGGGCTTTCCGGCCAGTGCTTTGATATAAGGAAGGGTTGAGAAGAAAATGGAGGCTGTCATTTTGAGGAAGGATTTATGAGTAGAGCAAGGTTTTTGCATTGCTCTGTATTTGTTTATTAAGAGTCGGTGCATATTGGTTTGATGAAAGGTGGAGAAGGAAGAGTGCGAGAAGAACCTCAAAACCTTAAATGAATAAAGTGAAGGCCAGCGTTTTGAGCAAATGTACTATGAAGATCACAGATGAGATTATGGATGGCTGTGGAATTATTTCCTGTGATCAATATGTCATCTACATAAACAAGAATAAAGATCACCACACTGTTAATATGAGAGTAAAACAAGGAAGAATCATAGACAGAATTGTGAAATCCCCATTGTATGAGAGTTTGGCAAAGCCTGTCAAACCAAGCTGTAGGAGCTTGCTCAAGGCCATACAAGGTCTTATTGAGCTTGCACACAAAATTTGAGTGCAGATGGATCTTCTTAAATCCTGAAGTTGAGCCATCAACACAGTTTCATGGAGGTTCCATTGAAAGGCATTATTTACATCAACTTGTTGAATATCCCAACCCCTTGTAACAACTAGTGAAAAATGAGAATTCACGAATGGTGAATTGGACTTCACCACTAAGACTGAGTATTAAAAAAATTGTGCCGGGAACTTGTTGAAACCCTTTGCGACTAATCTGACGCCATATTGTCAAGGGATCCATCAGCATGCTACTTGCTTACGAAAAATCCACTTGCATTGTAATGGCATAATTAGGAGGGAGGAGGACCAGTTCCCACATGTATGATTTTTAAGGGCAGTATACTCAGCCTGCATTGCAGCTTTCCGGGGAAGTGGGGAGTAAAGAGTGCATCAGAAACATTGAGCGGTTCTGAACTGGCAGAGGTTGAGTAAGCTTTGGGCTTAACAATTCCAGATTTTGCCCGAGGCACCATGGGGTGCACTGAGCATGTTGGAGTATGAGGTGCACAAGGTGGAAGTGTGACAGTATCAAGTACTGTGATGAGCCACGGAGGTCCAGCAGAGCAGTCAAGAGGAATCCCAAATATTATGGGATTCAAGCGGCGCGATCTCGACCACTCACAGGGCAGCAAGTCTGAGAACGACTATAATATTGACCCGAGCTAACTTGTAAGGATTTAAGTTGTTATTCGATTCATTTTATTTATCGTGGAGTAGTGCCCATGGTTGCGGTGATCGGGTTAATAAGCAGAAATTTATTTAAATAATATTTGGCATGAATAAGAGATAAAATGATTTTTATTTACAACACTCTTGTGGTTTCTCTTGCAATTTGAGAACTATTATAAGCTCTGCTTTGGGACCTCCAATTGGTATCGAGCGGAGTTATCATGGCTGCTTAGAGGGCATTGAAGCTTGTTGAGGCGAGACTGAGTGGCGTGCGGGATGGCTTGCAGCAGGATGGAGTTGGGCATGGCGAGCCAGTTCAGCATTGGAGGCTCACCCCATCGGCCCCGTCGGAGGCTCTTCTCTCAGTAATGCCTCATCTAGTCATAATAGCAGTGAGCGAGAAATTCCACGGATCCCAGAGAAGGGTTGGGGATTCTGATCCCTGCATCTCGAGACAACTCGGTTGGATTTTCCCAATCTGCAGTGGGGCAGATGGTTCTCAAAAGTTGACCAATTTTTTGAGTTCCAAGGTACACCCGAAACATACAAGGTGTCCCTAGCATCGTATCACCTTGAAGGAGAAGCCAACCAGTGGTGGCGGTGGCTCCGACGAACGTATCGAGAAGAAGACAAGGAGGTGTCATGGGCTGGGTTTGAAGAGGAATTGTGGGCACGCTTCGGTCCCACGGAAGGAGAGGATTTTGATGAGGCGTTATCCCATATTCGGCAAGTAGGCACCTTACGCGATTACCAGCAAGAGTTCGAGCGGTTGGGCAATTAAGTGCACGGGTGAACACGTGTAAAGCTTGCGGGGTACTTTCATAGAGTGACCAGCGAGATTGCGTATGGGATCCAATGTTTAAGCTAAAGAACATCAAGGACGCCATTAGCCTCGCTCGCATCGCCAAGGAGCAACTCACGGCAACGGAGATTCATGCGACCTCCAGAGCTCTTCCAGCGCCACCTCAACCAGCCCGAGGAGCTCCTCAGTTACCAACTGCACCGGTCAAGCGGCTCACATGGGAGGAGATGCAGAGGAAACGAGCGCAAGGCCTTTGTTTCCATTGCAATGAGCGATTCACTGCAGGCCATAGGTGCCAACGACCACAACTACTGCTCCTGGAGGGACACATAGGCACTAGAGACGTGATATGTGAGGAAGTCACGACATCGTCGGCAGAAGGTGGCCCGATAAGGTACACGAAATAGAGCCTGAACCAGATATTTCTTTGCATGCGTTGACCGAGTGGACATCCCCCAAGACTATGCGAGTAATGGCCACGAGAACTTCTTGAGATGGTGGTGTTGATAGACAAGTGGGCTCCACCTTACACTCACCCAAGACTAGAGTAGCTCGCCGCTCTTCGGCTTCCTGGTGCTAATCGTAAGGTTCTATTTCGTACGAGTAGCCAACGGAGAAAGACTCAAGTGTCAGGGGAGGTTCGAACGAGTCCCCCGTGGTTCTCGCAGCGAATTCCCCTTCGCTTCACTCTTTATGAGCTACCCATCACGGGACTTGACTTGGTGCTAGGAGTTCAATGGCTTGAGACATTGGGGTCGGTCGTGTGTAATTGGCGACAACTGACTATGGAGTTTAAATGGGAACATCAGGTTAGGAAGTTGCAAGGAGCCCACCATCAACCGATCCAAACAGCGTCCCTCAAGGAACTAACTAAGGAGCTTCGCCAAGGCCAGTCATTATTTGCAGTTTACATGCACAACGCCACAAACATAGTTCACGAAGGCACGCACCCGGGACATGCAAGGCTTATAGAAGAATACACAAATATCTTCAAGAGCCGAATTAACCAAGCCCGCAAGGGGCGTAGAGACCGTATCCTCTTAAGGAAGGAGTTGAGCCCGTGAACGTTCGGCCATACAGGTATGCATACTTCCAAAAGGCTGAAATTGAGAAACAGGTACAGGACATGCTCCAACAGGTATCATACGACCCAAGACAGCCCATTTTCGCTACCGTACTCTTAGTGAAGAAGAAAGACGGCATTGAGATTTCGTACGTATTATCGTACTTCACGCGGCCACTATAAAAGACCGATTCCCAATCCCGACAGTGGAGGATATGCTCGATGAATTGCACTGGCCACGCATTTCACCAAATCGACCTTAGAGCCGGCTATCATCAGGTGAGAGTTCATCATTCCGATGTTCCTAAAACGGCCTTTAGGACACATAATGGCCACTATGAATATCTAGTTATGCCCTTCGGATTATGCAATGCCCCGTCTACCTTCCAAGCTATTATGAATTCCATATTCGCCCATATATTCGAAAACATATATTGGTTTTTTTTGATGATATACTTATATATAGTCCTAATTAGAGATGCATCTAGCACACGTGAGGGCAACCTCGAGGTCCTCAGACATCATCAATTTTTTATCAAGGCAAACAAGTAGCTGGGGCGCCAGGAACTTGAATATTTAGGACATATCAGGACCCACTAAGGTTAAGGTGGACCATAAAGATCGACGCCATGGCAAAGATGGCCTCTACTTACTAATATTTCCCTGAAGGCGTGGTTTTTAGGTCTCACAGGCTATTATAGGAAGTTTGTGCAAAATTACGGAATACTTGCTCGCCCTCTCACCACCCTCCTAAAAAAGGGACAATTCAGATGGAACGATGAAGCGGAAGTTGCTTTCATTGCACTAAAGAAGGCCATGACCTCCACACTCAGTTAATAGCAATGCCTAATTTCCAGAAACTTTCTTACCATCGGGGTTTGACGATCCTAGACGGGATAGAGCGGTCTTTCTCAACAAGGGAAGCCCATTATGCCTATGAGCCGTGCCTTTAGGGGTCACAAAGAAGACATGTCCACTTATAAAGAAATGCTCGCTATAGTGGAAGCACACGCATACTAAGCACCATAGATCTCAAGAAATTTATTATTCAAACGGACCAACAAAGCCTTAAATATTTCAGATAAACGTAGGCTACCCTGCAGCAAACAGAATTTCTGGTAGCTAAATTAATGGGCTATGATTATGAGATAGTTTACAAACCAGGCCGAGAAAATTCAGCAGCGGATTCCCTCTCTAGAAAACCAGGCAGCCCAACCCTCCACCACATGTTCACTCCTCAAGTCCACTTATGGGATGAAATAAGAGAGGCCTCTAAGGGAGATCCGTATATTACCCAAGTGGGCTGTGAAGCTGCAACCAAGCCCGAAGGCCCATTCAAGACTAGCCATGGTTTGGCTTTTTATAAGACTGTAATTGTCACCTAAGGCACCACAACAAAAATATCAAATTCCACGCCAAGAAACCGCAGCCACCTGTGTGTTAAGAACTTATAAAAGATCAATCTAACAATTTTATTGGCCTACCATGTACAGTGGATAACCAGAATTTGTAGCACTCAGAAGCATGCCAGAGGACTAAGACGAAGCGCCACTCCCAAATCCCTCGACTTCAACCTCGCAATCCCCGCCAAGTGTGGGATTTATCACCATGGATTTCATCGAAGGGATGCTAAAATCTCATGGCCGCGACACCATCTTAGTCGTGGTGGACAGGTTAAAAGGCGTGGTGAAGCTCCATGGCATGCCCAAATCGATTATAAGTGACCGCGATCCCATCTTCAGAAGCGTTTTGGCAAGAATCTTTCAGAAGGTCGGAACTGTTTAAATGAGTCTCGCCTATCATCCACAAACAAGATGGTCAACCAAGTCGTTAACCGTTGTCTCAGCAACATTCGCAGCTTTGGTCCATCAATGACCCTGGTCTGCTTGAGCTCTCTATATGCATTATCAGTATAATACGACCTACCATCGCTCCACAGGATGACACTCCATTTCAGCCTTCTATGGCCTAAGCAATTCCTACCATTCCACTCTACAGCAAGGCCTCACCGTGAATGACGTTGGATCAAGGTCGCGCACAGAGATGATTTGATAAAGCAACTGAAGGCTAATTTGGGGGTAGCTATCAATCGTATGAAACAAACAGCAGATAAGAATCGTCGCGATGTGGAATTTGAGCTGGGCGACTTGGTGTCGTTTTAAAACCCAGAGCTTCTTACCTGGCAGGCACATGGTATTTAGAGCACACCTAAGCTTGCAAGTCGTTAGCCATACCCTATATAAACGGATCGGGCAAGGTATGCATGTCATTTACCAATGTATCCCGATTCACCCAGATTTCACGTCTCTACTAAAAATATAGGGCACGTAACTGTGGGCCACTCCCGATCACCCACGCCATCAAGAGGGTGCAGGCCGGGAGCCTGAAAAGAATTATCAACACTAGTCAGTGAAACAAAGCTGGAAATGATTGAAGAAAGCCTTGTGCAATGGCATCGACTACCACCTGAAGAAGCAACCTGGGAAAAAACAAAGACACTACGGGAACATTTCTCTAACGTGGACCTTGCGGACAAGGGTCCACTTGATGGGGAGGGGATTGATGAGCCACTCGAGGTCCGGGGAAGTGAAAGGCTTCAAGAGGAATCCCAAATATTATGGATTCAAAAACGGGCATGATCTACTGACCTCACTACGCAGGACTTCCAGTCCGAGGAACCACTATAATATTGTTGAGCTAACTTGTAGGATTTAAGTTTATATCTGTTACTATTTATCTAGGAGTAGTGCCCATGGTTATAGGATCGCTAATAAACCGAGGGCTATTTAAATAATATTTGGCATGAATAAGAGATAGACAATTTTTTTATTTACAACACTCTTGTGGTTTTCTCTTGCCCAGAATTGAGAACTATTATAAGCTCTGCTTGGGACCATCATACTGGAATAAAAGATGAATGGCTGGCAGGAACTGATTGTGAAAGTGGACTATAAGAAAGAGGAAAGGAATTTTGGGAGGAAGAGTCTGGTTTTGGAGTGGCAAATAGAACAGGAACAGCAAAAATAGGAGTAGTAGCAGTGGTATTAGAGATAGGAGATGAGTAGGGGGGAAATAGAAGGAGATGGCATAGATACAGAGGTGGAAGGAGAGGAAATTTGAGAAGCAGAGATCGGTAACGAAAACAGTGGTGAGGAAGATTCAGAAGGTGTAGAAGCTGGAGGAGAGGACTGACATTCAAAGAGTTCAATGTAAGGAAACCTTCCTTCATCAAAGGTCACAGTGCAAGAAACATACATGCGACCTGAGGAGTGTAGGCACTTGTAACCTTTATGGCATGAACTGACTGTATCCTAGAAACACACACTCAGAAGATATAAATTGGAATTTATGAGAGTTGCATGATCTTAAATTGGGATAGCACGTGCCAAACACCTTAAGAAATAAATCAGGGAACACCTGTATGGTTGTTCAAAAGGGGAACAGTTTTGAAGCACTGGTGTAGGTAGACGATTAATCAAATAAACAGCAGCCTCAAAAGCTTCCCACCAGTATTTTAAATGCATAGAGGCCCTTGCTAAAAGAGTGAGGCCAGTGTCCACAATGCTTCTGTGTTTTCGCTCAACCTTGCCATTTTGTTGATGAACATGGGGACAAGGATGACAAAATTCAATGCCAAATTGTTGTAGGAGAGGAAGAAGGCCCTATATTCACCTCCCCAATCGGGATTGTACGATTTGATTTTGGTGGAAAATTTGTCTTTCAACCAAAGAAATAAAACGAGCTACAATAGCTGCCACTTCTTATTTGAGCTACAAGGATAAATCCATACAAAGCCTGAGAAGTCATCAACAAGTGAAACATTGTACTTAGCCAGCAACTGACACAAATGGAGATGGCCCTAAACATCAGTGTATAATCTGAAATGGGTGAGTTGTCTTCTCTTGAGAAAATAGAAGGAAAAGGTTTGTTGATGAAGTTTTCCATATTGGCATGAGAACAGAAGGGAAGGCAGCAGATCCTAGGTGAATGTCTGGTCTGTTGGAGCACCTGATGAAGAATGACTGAATGAGGATGCCCCAACCAATTATGCCATAGAGACAATTGAGATTTGACTCTTATTGCAAGAAGAGCAAACTGCTGATGGAGAAGTGTTGTAGCAGACTGGAACTCAAGTTGATAAAGACCATTATGCAGATTCGACAAAAAAATTTCCTTCGTGAGCTTGTCCTTAACAACACATTGAGAGGCATCAACTTCGACAAAAAAATTATTATCCATAGTAAATCTCATATGCTAATGAGATTTTTCTTGACGCAAAGGAACAAGCAATATATTACGTAAGTAAAGAGAGGTTTAGAGAAAGCAAGGAGTTACCAATATGGGAAATAGGTAGAGGGAGCCATTGCCAACTGTTAACACACTAGCCATAGTATTTCCAGTTTTAGATGTCAAGGATGCATCATTTGAGGTAGTATGATGGGTGGCCCCGCTATCCAAGTACCAGGCAGGGTCATTTATAGATGAATCAGTAGCCATCTGTACTTGGGGAAATTGAGAAGAAGAACCAGTTGTGGTATGAGATAATGAAGCACTGTGAAAACTGAGATCAAATTGGTTATAACACTTCACCATAGAGTGACCAGATTTGCCACAAATTTAGGAAAACAATTTAAGAAGGCTATGACCTGAATTGATGATTATCTACTCACCACTTAGATCCTGCCACTGAACTCGTAGGATGCTGAGATGAGTTCTGTCCAGAGGATGAGTGCCGACCATGATATGGAGTTCCAGATGATCATGGTTTGTGCACGGCATTAGCAATAGCAGAAGAAACATCAACTATTTGTGCAGTGAAAGCTCAGTCGTGATTCATGAGTTTGGAGAAGGAACTATCAGTGAGAGAAACAGTCTTGGATGTCAAATTGCTGGACAAATAAATGATTCATACTCTGTTCCTATACCACTCGAGATGTGCCAAAATCAATTCATCATCAGATACACGTCCGGCAAGCATCAACTCGCGAGCAAGAGATTTCATCTTAAGGGAAATAAATCTTCAAACAGTCATGGATCCTTTGGTAGACTGTAAGAGAAATCAAAGATGAAGTCTAGCTTTGATTTTGTGGAGAACAACTGCCCTAAGGTTTTCCTAAATTGCTGAAGTCATATTGCAATGGGAGAACACAACCAATCATATCCAGATATAGAGGACAATAACCAACTCACTACAAATTCTCGATCTAAACGATTCCAATGAACAAAATCAGGATTAACAGAATCATCAAGTGTGGAACAAGGTAAAGCTTTCGTACCAAGCAAGAAACCTTCTAACTCATATGCTCTAACGGTTGGCAGAACTTTTGATTTCCAGATTGCATAATTGGATCGGTCCAATTGCACGCTGACTGGAGGGAGTACAGACGGCAGTATGATCGGCAGATGAGGAACTGTAGTCGAATTATAAACAGACGCCATTGAAGGTGATGGAGGAGACGCCATTGAAGGCCTTATATCAGCTCTGATACCATGTTGAGAATAGGATCCAAATCATAAGAGAGAGAACTGAAAGCATTGTTATCACAAGGAAATGAAAATTACAACTTCTTTCAAAACGTAATGTGCAGTACATATATATATAGAGAACTAGAAGCTTCTAGAGAGAACTTCATTCTAGAAGGTGCTGGAGCCTGTTTCACGTGTTGCTGAGCATCTTCAGTTGCATTGTAACAACTTCAGTTTGAGGGTCTTATTCCATGTGCCGTTGATGCACTGTCTTTAAGGATATGAGCGGAGGTGTCTCTAATAGATGTAAAGAAATTGAACATTAACATTAAGAAAAGCTAGAAATTTCCAACAAGACAGAACATGGTGTGATGAACACAATGATGACCAGTATTCAAACTACAAGAGAGCTATAAAAGAAACTAAAGGCTAACTAAAAAAAAAAAAATTGTAGTTTAAATGCCTAAGCTACAAGATAATGAATAAGATCAGGCAATGAAGAAAAGAACAATTAAAAATATTATAGAAAGAAGTGTTTTCGAATGGAGAGAAGAAAATATTTGTTGCAATACATCTTTGAAAATAGCTACCTTTTTAAAAGATTTTATATTGCATTAAAATTTCAAATCCTTCAAACAACTTTCGTGGATTTTACACTATGAAACAAATAAATTTTTCCTCTTTTCATTTACTTGTTGCAACCTTTTCTTTTTTTTTTTCTTTCTTTCTTTCTTTTTTTTTTTAATTTGAAGACGTTATAATATATACTGTAAATCGTGAAGTAACTAAGAAGACGAAAGGATGACGACTTAATTAATTATAAATTTTGATGATAGCTTAAATGAGCAAACTGAAGATAAAGATGTTGTATATAAACTAAGAAAGTTTTGGTAATGTACCTGGTGGCTGGTGATTGAACTTAAAGCTTGAGATTGGTGTTGGGTTCTCTCAATCTTTTATGGTGTGGTTGCTCTGCTTGGTTATGTTCTGCATCATCACGTCTTCTCTTAATATCGATTGTTGCTGATGAGCTGTCACCAGAATTCTCAGGAAGATTAATAAGCGGCATGGGCATATGGTTGCCTTCATCATCTTGGGTCCCAAGAAAATCAAATGGTGAGATATGGTTTTGTTCATAATCTTGAGAGTATATAAGATGGACCCCACAACTTTTGAATTTGTCCGTTGACACAGAATTAAGACCAAATGAAACTTGATTGGAGTGGATAAACTTGTCCCCAATAAGAATCTTAGGATAGTACAACAACAATACTTCACCTGATTTATCATCGCGCCAATTAAAGACAAGATCTAAGCAATCGGAAGATACATATTGTTCATGAAATTTCATGAATATATAGACATGATGTTCATCTAATCGGTACTGGCAGAAAAATCCGAATCCGAGGAAGTGATCATCTTGATACCAATTCATAGGAAGCTCTATTCTTATTTGGCTTCCCTCCGCTTGATATTGTACCCACCATGGAATTCCATTACTTCCTAGGTTAATCCCTTTCCACTTATAATAGGGCATAGGCTGCAAAGTTAAAAGTAACATGCATGTAAATGGTGTGGTTTTCCGTCAGTATATACTAAAAAAAATACAAGGTTAAATATGAAGACATTGAGGTGGGCCGTCAACTCTAAAAATAACATAAATTAGACTATTGATTTAATTGCAAAGAAAATAAAAAATTGAAATAGATATCACTAATTTATTTCACAAGTAATTTGTAATTTTAAGAGAAAAAAACATTAAAATAAAATTTGTACCTCAATTTTCTTGAACCATCTAAGGAGATAAGACCAGAGAAGGCATGATGGATTTGATAAAGTTCCTAGGCTTGGGCATTCACATACATATATTTCTCTTAGACTTGATGGAAGCTCTAGAATTTCTTCAAGCATCTTGCAGCGACTGATATTAAGGCGTTCCAGACTAAGAAGTTGAGTAATATCAGCTGGTATGTGGCACATATTATTTTCACTTAGATCTAATTCTTTCAATGAGGATAGGCACCATAAATTGCTTGTGGTTACTCGATCCATGTGCCCTGTAACTAGGTTTGGACAGCCATTGAGATAGAGTCCTCTAAGCAATTTCAACCTGAAATACTGCTTGAAGACTCCTCAAGCAGGTGGCTCAACACCAAAGAAGTAAGATGATCTAAATTTCCAATTGATAATGGAAGCTCTTTATACCAGTTCTTCTTAAATCAAGATCTTCTGCATTCCATATCCCTCCATGATTTCTGGAAAATACTCCAAATTTGAACAACCACTTAGAGAAAGAGATTTAAGGGATTTCAACCTACAAATGCTGTTTGGAAGACTCCTCAAGTTTTCGCACCTCTTCAACCTCAAATAAGTGATATCATTTATGCATGTTCTATTTAAATCAAGATCTTCTAAGCATTCCATATCCTCCGTGATTTCTGGAAATGACTCCAAGCTTAAACAATGAGAAAAATCAAGTTTTCCAATGGATTTCAACTTACAAATACTGCTTGAAGGCCCTCAAATTTTGCACTCGACAATTTATACTAGAGAGATTATTTAGAAACATAATCGATGATGGAAGCCCTTCTATACCCGCTCCATATAAATAAAGCTCCTTTAAGCATTCCATATTCTCCATGATTTCTGGAAAAGTCTTCAATTTTGAACAACCACAAAGATTGAGATATTCAAGATATTTTAATTTGCAAATGCTGCTTGGAAGACTTCTCAAGTTTTTACAACTATCTAACCTAAGACTTTTAAGAGCAACCAAATTCTGAATGCTACTTGGTAAGCTCCTAATATTTAGGCACCCACTCAAATCCAATGAAGTAAGCTTGTTCAAGAAACCAATCGATGAGTCAACCTTTTTCAGACTTCCATAAGAGTCAATATTCAGTTGCTCCAGATTTGGTATATTGGAGAAGCATGGCATGTAGGTGACGTGTTGCTCCAGATTTGGCATATTGGAGAAGCATGGTGCAGGTGAGCTGCTGGAGAGGTTGATACAAATTCAGCACTTGTAGCTTTTCCCCGGTTGTAAATAAAAGAAATTTTAATTATTATTTTATTTTAGTAAATAAATTTTCATGAACTGCAAAATATCAATAACAGAAAGGAAGGCAATATAACTAAATATCAATACGACCTTTTCCATTTTCCAAAGGTGTTTTATATTGCTATGCTCCAAGTTGAGTTCAATGAGGTTCTCTCCATCAAAATTTGAGGGTAAGGATTCCAAAGGGTGGTTTTCCTGTGCTGAAGATATCTTAAATCATATGAAGGAAATTTAAAGTCTTCTGAACAAGGAGCTTTGGATACCCTCCAATATGATTAGTAAGACTACAACCTAATAAACTTTGAGTAATCGAAGTCCCTTCATCCTTCTAAAAGCTTTAGTAGTAAATTTCATCTCTCTTAATCTAGACATGTCTAGAAATATCCCTTGAATTGCTTCTGTTCCCTAAAACATCAGAGTAAATGAGGATAAGCTAAACACAAAAATACATAGGACCTTAGCAAAATTACAAAAATATATAAGCATTTGAATTAAAATTTAAATGAAAAAATTACTATATATCAACTAAGTTCATGCATTTGGCTCATACCGTTTCTTTTTTCAATACGAGAGAAATGTCCTCAGGGTCCCATAATCTACTCCATTTCCCCGGCTCTTTATGATGCTTGGTTCAACAATTTCTTACCCATTTCTTGTACCAAATCATGCATCTTTATGGTATTATCAAGAAGAGTTATAAGGTTCTTCTCACTAAGAACTCTTATTCCAATCGTTGCATGCTCTACTAGTCTTGTTACATAATTTTCTTTTGCATCCTTTTGAAGAAACACGCGATAACAAGGAATACTTCCTTCTTGTCTCATCCAATCCCCAAAGCTTATCTTAAGTACTTTATGGACTTCTTATCATTGGTTTGTTTAGTTTTTGCAATGCACTTTCCCATTCAAGCACACTTATCACTAAGAGAGAGGAACCCAAAACTTTGAGAGCTTTAATAGACCATTTACACTTACTGTCGTTTGAGAGGCTCACATAATCTTTTTTAGGAACATTTTGCTTAAAGGCATATTGACAAAAAAGTTGAATTGAGTCATTGTAATCCAAACTCCTTTACTTATATGATGGGCCAGCGTCATGCTCATTTAGCAAACTGTTGATCTCTAGTTGTTATGATGATTCTACTTTTAGGACCAAACCAACCAAGCTTTCCAACTAATAATTCCAATTGCTCTGATTTGTCAACATCATCAAGAATAAGAAGAACTTTTTTTGAGCAAAGTCTTTGTTTTATCACATTAATCCCCTCCTCAACACTGTTTATTTCTATATTTTTTCCCTTCATGGCAATTCATTGTATTCCTTTAGATTTAATTCATTTGTAGTCTTGGAATCTTTCCCTCACATTTCCAAGAAAGATACTACTCTCAAAGAGATGGGAGACGTTATTATAAACAACTTTGGAAATTGTGGTTTTGCCAATTCCACCAAGCCCGTAAACCCCAATCATGCGAACATCATTGGATTCAATTTCCATCAATGATTTTAATTTTTTCAAATGATAATTCATTCCAACCATATTAATGCTAACATGTAGTGAGAGCTTAGAATTCAGCTCTTTAAGGATGACATCAGTAATTTCCTTAATAAGCATTGTCTCATACCTGTCAATTACAAAGTATATGTGGTGAGTTAAAGTAAGTTACAAAAATATAACAAATGTGAATTAAATTGATACTACTTGGTAAGATCCGCTATAATTGAGCTAGTGGGTGATTAAATATGAACCCAAAAAAGAACAAACATTAATCATCCAATTTATTAAATCATATATTTTTATTGATACTTGGTAATCTCCGCTATGTTTGAGCTACTGTCTAATTGAATATTAAAAAAAAATATTCAATTTACTAAATTTCGTATTTTAAGCAATTTTTTATCGCGTGAAGAAATGCAAAATGGAAAACATGCTTCAAGGAAAAAACACTTTGTTTGGTATGTATACACTTAATAAATACATAGAATATTTATAGGATAATCTATTATTATCTATTTATATGATATTTTCGGATTATTTAATATTTTAAGATAGGGAAAAAAAGTAAAAATAAGTCTGAGAAATATTTTATTTTAAAAAAAAAAAGTCTGAGAAATATTTCAAATTTAAAAGCCAAAAGAAGTTTTTTAACAACTTGGCCTAAGTTTTGTAAATGGTAAAAAGATAAAAAAATCCGGATTGACGGTGAGAATTTTGAAATTAAAGATAGAAAGAAAATACAGCACCCATATTTTTGTAGATCATATCCAGCCAGGCTGCCTACTTCTTCAATGCACTTCTCCACTTCTGAATCTTCCTTCTCCCCGTCTGCTTTTGCTTTCTTGATCAACAAATGCCTTTTCGAAACTCCCTGTTTGTTTCCACGTCCGATGGATCAATATGATAGAAAATCGGTAGAATGAGCCGCTGACGCTGCAGACTGATCTCCCCAGTTCATCTTAGACACCACCTAGAGTTAAAGCATAGTTTGCCGAGAAATGATAACAAAATCTTTGATTCTTCAATAGCTTTCTGATCTCTTAGATTCAATTATCTTCCCTTAAGTTCATTGTCATCCCTGAAGGTGTGGATTCCAGTGAAACTCAGGGAGTTCGATAAAGATGGTCGGTGAAACCATAGCGGGTGTCTTCTCCTCTGAAACTCAAGAAGACTTCGTAGGTGAATTGTTGGGTGGATCTGGAAGAAGAAGAAGAAGAAGGAGGAGGAGGAGGAGGAGGAGGAGAAAAAGGGATGATCTGGGTGTTTGCGGAATCCATGGCTGTTCCAAGATCGACTAGAAGATAGAGATTCAGAAGCTTGATTTCAGTTCAGGCTAGGAGGCAGGGTATAGCTTAGGATTTAATTAAGCTATTTCTTGAGAAAAGTTCAGGAGGTGGGTATGCAAGAAGGTAGGATCTAGGAAGGTTTCCTGAAATTTCAGGGAAGAAAGACCTTGAAGGTGGGTATGAAGACCTTTTGTGTCTGGTCCTTTGGAAAAAAATATAAAATAAATATTTTAAAAAAAGTACAAACTTTTTTTTTTTTTTTCATACCGTAGAATTTTTATTAGTTAGTATTATTTATTTAGTATTACACAAATGATGAGCTCATCTTTTTTAAGTTTTTTTTCAATCAAATGTTAACTGTTAAAGAGCTGAAGTTTCACTTCCACTTCATTTAAAAAATTATAAAATTGGGATTTATATTAAGATTTTATATAAATGATCATCCGACAATATTATCATTTTTCTCATTTATATTAAGATTTTAGCTATCTATTTATTTAAGTAAAAATAAATTGGGATAGAAATAAAAAAAATTGTTTGAAAAAAAAAGAAAACATTTTATTTAAAAATTATTTGGAAATTATTTTAAAAATAAGTTTAAAATTTTTAATTTTTCAAGTAATTTTATTTTATAAAACATCATAAAACCGTTTTTCATATAATATTTATGAGATTAAAAGGACTGATTAAAATAAAAACCATAATGTATACTAACTATTATTAAAATAATAATTTTCTTAAAGCTTAACTTAGTAGGTTCAATTTTTTTAAGAATATTGATATCAGAATCTTATTTAATGATAGTTTTTAACTTTTTTGAAAATTAATGTGCAAACGCAACTCACAAGTGAAGATTAGAATTACAAGATGACTTGATTTATAAAAACTACAAAACCAATGTAAATTGTTTTAAAAAGCTATGTAAAAATTTTCTATTGCTCTTTGGAATATTTGGATTCATATAAATCAGGTTGTCTTTAGGAAAATTAAACTCAATGCTTTCTCATTATTCAGAAAACTACCTTAACTTTAACTTTCCAAAATCTTAATGAGTTTTTTAAGTTATTCTTATCTTAATAATGAACGATGTAATGTCCCATTCAATGATTTTCTTCTATTAATTGAAGATTCAAATTAAATTTTGATGGTTCAATGATTAACAATATAAGTGTTTCATGATGGGTTATTATTAGCGACACCAATGAAACTATTCAATGGAAGGAAGCAGACATCTTGGTAATGTGTTGCTTAATATTAAACCTTAATATTAAAATTAGACAAAAAAAAATTTAAGAGTCAATTCAACATATGACAAATATCAAAAGCATTTGTTACCTTATCCACGAAAAACCTATTATATATTTAATAAGAAAAACAGTTATAATAAAATAAACAGATGTACATCACTTCAAATTAAAAAACAAATAATCATGCAAATAACATCATTCTTAGTACATAATTATGCAAAAAAATTGGTCAAATAATCAAGCCAATGCTTCAATTTTCTAAACAAAATCATTTTGACTTGGTCAAAATGGGTGGCCATGGCGATGGACCCATGAGCGTGAAAAATGGCAAAGTTCTTTTATTTCATAACTAGAAGATATCCATATGGTTTATGAGTTTGAAAACTGTTCATACACAATAGATTTTTAAAACACATATAACATCATTTTGAGGTTTTTTTTAAAAACTATTCTTATTATCTTAATTTAATATTTTTGTCTTTTCAATGTTTTTCAAAATTAAAAAAAAAAAAAGTGTTCTCCATATTATTGAGAACAAAAATAATTTTCAAAACTATAGAACTAAGCGCTCGGATTTCCATTCAGCTATGAGTAAGGAGAGTTTGCGCCTGCTTAAGAGGTGAAAAATTTTCTCTGCTTTCTCTATTCAAACTTTCAAAATGGCGGAAAACGTTGTTTAGTTAATGAAAATCAGACAAAAACAAATTTTGAAAACAAAGAAACGTAATTCACTATTTTCAACTTTTATAGGCGACCGAAAACAGTGTGAAAGAAGCTCTTGTTTTCGAATTAAATCAAAACATCGGATTTAGTCAATCGATAAAACGAAACACGATAAAACAAAAAAGCCAAAGCAAATTATAAGTGAAAAAAAGTGTAAAGCAAAACACATTTTCATTGTTTTCATTAACTTTATTTTTAAGAAATTTTAAGAAAAATGGATTTTCTTATTCTTATTTTCAACCAAATTCAAGTACGAAACGTATTTTCCGAAAAATGAGCAAACTAGTGATTAGAATACATTGAAAATTTTCATATTTTCACTTTGGATAGAAATAAAATTTTCGCCAAAGAACTAAACGCCAAGATTTAAGCTATTTCCATTAAAAAAATCGGCAGTAAGCATGCAAGAGGAAGGTAACCCGAGAGCCAACCAATCAGTGATGAAAAGTGAGATGAAAGATGCTTTCATGATAATGGTTAGAAAACACCAAATCTCCATGAAGATTTCTTCTCGTATAAATTCACAAAAATTAGTCGGCAAAGTAACAAATTTAAAACTGACTTTAGTGGCCTGAAGGCTTCTATAGTCGTTATTTTGTAAAAAAATTTCTATTTTCTTTTCTTTTCTCTTACCTGATCAATCATAAAACCAACATGTCAATGGACTTAATCTTCTTCACTTATCTCAGTGCAAGACTTGACAATCCCCGCTTATCGGCCATGCTCAACCTCCCATTCGCCTCTACTCAGAATGCTAGCTTCTCTACCCACGGTTTGGATGCTACATAACTCAATGCTATAACACTCGTAAGAAACTCTATCGAAGTATTAACTCTATACAACGCTTTGAGGTGCCTCCCAACTTTATGAATACAAACGAGCCACCATCTATATTTATAACAATTTACGAAAGGTGTTAACCTTGAAGGTTTCTTACAAATCAAGAGAATATGTGACTTACTATGTACATGTGGGACTTCTTTGGAACTTTCTGAACCTTCCACATTCTTTTAGCAATCTGAGTCTTTCCAAGTTTCAAGAATCCTCTCACTCCCATATTGTTCATTTATTTATTCTTTATCTTTATATATATGTATGATTAACTGCTTTCTATTTTTTAACACAGAATTGATTTTATTATTTTATTAATTTAATAAGTAGAAAAACACATACGAATCCATACAAAAGCAATTGTAGATATCTACATGTCTACTATTTCTCTAAATATAAAATAATATTATGTATTTCTATATAATTATATATTTCCTCCTCTTTATTTTTTCTAAGTAATAGCTTAAAAAACAATAATTTCAAGTTGAAACCCTTAGCCTCTTCTATTTTTTTCTTATGTGCTCTCTTCTAAGCACCTTTTTCCGTTAAAAGGAGGGTTAATTTTTTTACCATTCTTAGCATTAAATCACCAATCTATAAGTCTTTCTATCATCATCTTTAAAGTGACTCTTTCATGTCATATTTGAATTTTAATTTATTTTTTTCTATAATTTTATCGTCCACTTGTTTTGGCATGTGATTGCGCACTGGGTACAACGATCGATTTTCACTGGCCTTGTTGCGATGCTTACTAATTTTATAATTTTATAATTTTTTTTTTTCAAATGAAGTATTTCAATCTAAAACTCTATTAATTTTCTTCTTATTGTAAGGAAAATGCCGCCTTGTATAAAATCTTTCCATAAGCAATGTAACACCCGCCATCATAACCAAAAAGTGTTGTCTTCTATACTTCTTTAAACAATTATTTAGTTTTTCCATTCCTTCCCCAATTTATTTACGAACCTTAGTTAGGAAAAGAATAATAATTTTTTTTTGAATAAAAAAAAAATCTTATTTTCATATTAAAATCTGTATAAAATATTATCACTACCATGGTACTAAGTTTTTTTTGACCCCCTTACATTTACTATGGTAATAAGTTTAAATTATCACAAATTTTCAATACACTTATTTTTGTTAAAATTAAATTGTTTTGACGCTCTATATAATTATTTTTCGATAGTAATTACAAGAAATAACCAAAAAGACTATTGCAAGACTTTATAACAAGATAAATAATCATTGATATAATTTTATCATATAAGTAATTTAATCTTTTGAAGAAAATAAGCAAACTTTATAAATAAATTTTCTATGTAAATTATTGATTACTAAAATAGTTTTATTATAATATCATAATTTGGTAAGTTTTTATTGTCTATTCATTGTAGAAAAATCTAATGAGGTATTTTATAGATATATCAAATATATCATAGCTATTTTGACACAAAATATTGGCGAAAATAAAAATTATTCAATACAAATGAAAATATTACGAAAATTTATAAACAATAGAAAAAGTAATAATAGAAATTTTATGTTGTTTTACTAAAGAAATTGATATTGTATGATATAATTTGTGACATTCAATAATAATATTTAGGAAATTAAAAGTAAATCTTATTAATCTGGGAATTGTCACGCCCGCTTTCCTCGACGCGAGACTCGTGACCTGACTCTTTTTTTTTTTTTTTTTAAAAAAGCCACCGGCACCGTGGGTACAATCTACATCTTATAACAGAATCAAATATTATATACATATAATCCGAGCCCATTTACAAATACAAAACTTTGTACTTTTCATTACAAACCGCAGCAACTGAACCTACATGTAGTGAACCCTACAAGTGTGTTGGCCCAAATTCAGATGATGTTTTGGTTTGATGTCTTCTCCGTACCTACACTCCGATTAAAAACCCGCGCTGCCTTTACGCGAAGGGAACATTTCTATACGTAAACACATGCATATACACAATTATAATAAGGTGTTAAATCATACAGAGGAATATAAATTTCTATGCATTTATATTATGAACTTATACGAGTAATTTTCTTATAACAGCTTACACTTATTCCTATAGATCTTTATTCTTATGCGTAACATATCCTTATAACGTAATTTATGTATCCGTGGACTCGTAGAGTTGCGTAACTTATACCTCTATACCTGACTTACGTTTATCTCGGTGACCCCGTAGAGCTTAACTTGAGTACTTATTCCCACTTTAACATATCCTCGTAATTCCGATCTATAGACTACCTTATTCCTCGATTTCTCGGATACGTATACCAGAGTACCATGTAACATTTCATTCGATACAAAAAGTAACACCAGAGGTACTACAAAAGATTTATCTCTTATACAGAGGTATTCGTAGGTACTCCAAGACTTATGCTTATCTTACTTCGATACGTGAGTACTGTAGGTACTACAGATATGCAGAGTACCCGTAGGCAATTAATCGGGACTTATACTTAATCTACCAACACGGAGTACTCATAGGTACCACGAACTTATCGTGATCAGGACTTATTCAGAGACAGGAGTACCCATAGGTACTACGTAACTAAACTTAGACGTGAATATAACTGACCAAATACAGGAGTACCCGAGGTACTACGTAACACTAGATACAGGAGTACCCACAGTACTCACAAGAGCTTAACCGATTCACAGACGTAATCCGCCTGTGATACAGGAGTACCCAGAGGGTACCGTTGCACAGACGATACAACAACTTATCGATACAGAGTACCGCAGAGGTGTTCAACGATCGATACTGTGACTTATCATGTGCAAGCACCGTAGGTACTACAGACTTATACAGATACGGACTGGCCAGATGCAGGAGGAATTCGTGGAAGGCGTAACTTTATTCGGGATGCAGGAGTACCCGTAGGTACTACGTAACTTATTTGTATTTGCATGTCCGTGAGGTACTCACAACATATCAGACGCACTCTAATCGCAGACGAGCACCCGTAGGCACTATAGAACTAAATCAGAGAGACAATGTGAACTTTGATTAAATACGTGATGACCGCAGGTACTACTTAACATTTCGGGATACAGGAGTACCCGTAGGTACTACAGAGCTTAATCGGAGACAGGAGTACCTGTGAGGTACTTCGAACTTATCAGACAGACTTGTCAAATACAGGAGTACCCGTAGGTACTACAGGACTTATCGGATACAGGACTTATCAAATACAGGAGTACCCGAAGGTACTACAGGACTTATTCAGATGCAGGACTTATCAGATACAGGAGTACCCGTAGGTACTACATAACTTATGGCAGATGCGTGAGCACTGTAGGTACTACAAAACGCACAGATGCGTGAGTAACTGAGGGTACTAAGGTAGTTCCTTCTAGACTTACCATATAACTGCTTGACTTCCTGCACCAAGAATACTGATTAAGTAAGACACAGCACAATAAAGACCAAGATACTACGCGACGTGGCGCCGTGAGCACTAGTCGTAATGTGAGTGCCGAGCACTAATCGTAACAGAGTGCCGTGAGCACTCAATCGGGAGTACCGGCATAATCAGAGCACGGAGCACCAATCAGAGTACCGCATTTAATCGGAGCGAGATCAATCAGGGAGCACCGGGTACTAATCGTGACTGTGAGTGCTGTGTCATTTAATAACTGGTCTTAGGCAGTTTTTACAACTATAAGGAGTCTTCGTGAACTTACTATCTTATAACAGGCATTGTTAGCCACTTTACGCGCTCATGATGCATCGTAATCCATACCGGTAAGGTATGATGAGTATGTAATCACACCTTATTCATATATTCTTATTCTAGCGAATCATCTTTTACTCAGAAATTGAATCATTCCAATTGGATCTCTTAAACTTCAAAGTTATGGCATTTTCTAGCATGCCAACTAGTCGGTTTTCCGATTTTACACTGGGACTGTTTGAATTACTGATTTTTCCAGTCTTAACTTGCTATTTTGACACTAGGTCCTTGTACTTATTTAAAGCTATGTGCTAAGGGTTCTTATTCCACTGGAATCACTCCACCTGAGCACCGATTTCTGCCATCCGAACAACCCACTTTCTGCATGATCACCGAAGGTGAAATGGGCTTGTACATAAAATTTCACTTGGAGTGGATTTTTCGACACATAGAGTCAGAAATTGGAGATACCTCTTCTCTTAAAGTCACCCTCCTTGAAGTCTATTTTACGAGCCACTTGAATCACTCAAATCGGATAAGAAATGAGGAAGCAGGCCAAAATAATAAAACTGGTCAAAATCAACAGATATCACTGGTAGATCTTGTTTCACTAGTAGACTCTCGCTAAAATGACCAGGGATCAAGTCCCACCGGTAGACCCAAGTTCTACCTAAGAGACACTTATCGTCCGTAACGTTGTTTTCTCACATTTTTCCATATTCTGTGATCCATAGATCAATTCCTACTCTTCAAACACACATCAAATTCATTCTAATTTCACTTAATCTCTTTTATACTAAATCATCTTCACTCTCATATCATTCTTCAAAACCATCATGGATTTCTTCCAAAAACTCCTTATAATATAATAAAACCCATACACAAACCAAACATGATGTTTAGTTAGGCTTCTATCTCCAAACCCTAACTCAAATACTTATTCAAACTAAGAATCCATCCTAAAGATTCTATGATTATCTTTGTACAATTTAAGGTTTTATCAGCCTTACTTTCCTGATTTTTGGACTAAGATGAACCACTAGAAAAACCCTAGGTTTGAGCAAAATAATCATCCTACAAACCCAAAGATACATGCCAAATCTCATGGAAATCATAATCAAGGTTGGTTTTCATACCAAAAATCCAAGTTCCATACCTTAATTGAGCTTTGTTTGGCTTGATCTTGGCTCCTCTTCTTCTCTTCTTCTTCTTCCTCTTCCTCTTTACTTCTCTGCTCCCCATCAGGATTCTCCCGAGGAAATGGAGACCAATTTGGTCTTTTAAAAATCGATTTTCTAAGGCCATGTTTGGCCCTCCAAATAACCCATTTTTGGGTCAAGTTTGCTTATTTGGCTTTTTAAGCCCATAACTCCTTCTATTTATGAATTAAACTTTCCTTTATCTCATTTTGGCCCATAGTCTCATCAATTCATATCTTTGGGCCTTTTGGATGGTCTAATTTTGTCATAAATCTTCTCTTTCACAGTCCTCTCGTTTCCAGTTTGCATTGCTTATGAAGCGATTAATTATCTTTACAAAATACCCTTTGACATGTCGAAAGCTTGTGAGGTATATTCGAGTCTGAGGAATATAAAATATTTTCATCATAGTTGTATAATAAACAAGTTTATAATTTTTTTTAGTTCCATAACTTATTTTTTTATTCTTCTTATCCATTCTAGAAAAACTACGAATAAAATATTTTTATAGATATATACTTCTTTTCTAGATGAATCAAAGATTTGTTCATTTGGAATTATTGATTTTCTTTGAAAAGAACCAGCGAGGATTGGACTCATAATTCAAATAGTAAGGTGACGTTTCTTTTTTTTCACTTAATGTTTAATAAAACTTTTGTTTTGAATAGTACTTAATAGAATTAAGTATTTAATTATTTGTTTTTCTAAAAAAATAATTTTTTTAAATTTTTATCTAAATTTTGAGATAATAAATTTTTAAATAAAAATTTTAAAATTCATTTGATTTTATTTGGTACCTTAGAAACGGATGTGAAGTTTAGGTGATGATAAAGTATATGATTTATCATATTTGAATATTTTTCTTAATAGAAAAAACATTAAGAAGAAGTCAAAAAGCCAAATCTTTTAGCTTTTTCTATTCATTCAAAAAATTTAAAACTTCAATAAAAATCATTAAAAAGTAAAAAAAAAAAAAAAACCAAACACGTTGAATGCTGAAAACAAATTGCTTTCAACAAAAAGCCAAAAAAACATACCACCTTAGTCTTTTTTCTTGTTATTCAAAGAATCATATCAGTGATTGACCAAGAAAATGTCATTGGAAAGGCAACGAGTCCACACCTCTTATTTTATATTAAAGGTTTGAGTCTAATGACCCATCTTGTCAATCTTTCTAACTATCTCTTAATCTATTTTTTTTAAGTTTCTCATTTTATTTGTTATTTTTCATTTTAATTATTTTAAACTTGCCTGTTTCAAAATAGACCTCTAAAAAAAAATTCTTCAAAATAATGCCATGGATGAGATGTGAAGGTTAAGATTCTACTTGAAAAGTATTTTTAGAAAATAAATTTGAAATACTTTCGCTATGAAATTGATGCTTGATCTAATGTTTTCTCTTGGCCTAATTGAGGTTTAAATAACTTTTAAATCATCTATTATGAAGTTATCAAATTGATTATAGATTCATTTTTGGTTAACCACAAAGCTATTAAATTTGTCAATGATGAATTTTACAAGTTATTGGTAAGTGAGAATTCTATAGATACCTAGTGATCTCTTCATTTCTTTCTTTATATTTAAAACATATTTTTCAAAAATTAAACATTAAACACACAAGTAAAGTTATAATTTTTTCATTTAAATAAAATAAGAGTATCATAGGTTTTCTTTTGTAGAAAAACCATCCTGGGTAAGAAAGCTAGTATTTGATTGCTTGCCTTTTTCTTCTAATTTATATATTTATAAAACATTATTATAAACTCTATCATAAATGTAAGGTATGTTTAGTTCTTGGTTTTTAAAACTGTTTTCTATTATCAAAAATAAGGAAAACATGAGAGACACGTTCAGTTATCTTCCCTTTTTTTTTTTTTTTGAAAAATACAAAGAACATAGAAAACACCAAATTCAAAAAGCGATAGTTTTGAAAGCCAGCTTGATATTAGGCTCTATACAGTATAATTCGTCATTTCCCATGTCACCAAGCACCCTTTTTTAACTTGGAAGTATGAACTCACTCTAATTCCTAAATACATATCCATATTATGATGTACCCATAAATGAACCAAGGACCATGATAGATTGAATCAAAGGATACAAGATAACTTGACATTTCAATAGTAATATACCACCTATTAGACCAAAGTAGCCAACAGTATAGGAAATAAGAGAAACAATATTCTAAATTGTATCAAGCAATAACGCTAGATCACGCATCAAGGAAAAAGGAAATCAGCAAAAAATCCCAGTGGAATCAAAGTTGAAATCATTTTAAATTAGGTCTCATCTTCACACATTACCAAAGTTTGACCAAGAGAATAAAGGATCAAGAAAATCTCTGATGGTGCTTAGGAAGAATGTCATAGGCAAGGGCAGACACATACATGGAAGCGTGTATATTATGGATTTATTAATAAATTTTCAAAACAAAAGTATTTGTATAGTTTGGTTATATATATAAATGTTCTTTAAATCTCCTTTTAATATCTATTTAGTTAATATGTCAAATTCTTTTACGTAAAAATCAGTGTACCATATCTGAGAATTTCATATTATCTTAGTATCTAAAAACAAATTTTTAAATGTAAACAGGTTAAAGCTGCAAATCCATAATAATAGAAAGGGAAGAAAAATGATTAAATAAATAAAGCCCCCTCTAATAGAATTTTAGGCAATGCTCCTACTTGTTGATTTTTATACATAATCTTTACTAAATGAATTTAAACTAAGTGGGATCAAGGATTATTGCTTACATCAGCAGAAACTTTATAATTCAGTAATATTATTATGTACATTAAACTGAATAAAATCATTCTTGAAACTGTAAAAGTACATGATTTATTATCAAAGAGAACATAGACAACAACATTTTATACCTTGTATAGCCATAGACAAATTATATATAAATGTGTATGAATTAGTACTTAATTTTTACCAATAAAAAAATGAATCAGGCCAATGAAGTAAAAAAACAGGTAGAAAAACATGTTTGAGTATATTATACACAGAAACACACATAAAACCATGTTGCATGCCTTTACTTCAGGAAGTTATGTGCTTAACACCCCATTTTTGCATCAAAACATGAGACTCGTATCTGTGACCACATAGAGCAGAAAGCAAAGGAGATATGATAGACCACAGATTCATTAAGTCTAATGTTTCTATCGAGTTACCAAACATGTACAATATATATGACCCAAAGTATTACTCGATACCTGTGAGAACATTTAGAACACCTATGGAGAATGATGCACCTCAGTCGCACCATATACATTCTCCTATAACTAACCTCCACACTTGGCTGGTTGTAGTCATGCAACCAGTGTTGGGTTCCAGAAAGTTCTTTCCTTCTATATAAATGTTATGTTCCTCTCTGTTTTGTGTTAAACCAAAAAAAATATAATAATAATAATGATGAACAAATTGGTTATCTTTTTCTCTCTGAGTTGTTCTTCTCTTCTTGCATCTCAATATGGTATCAGAGCTCCAAGAACCATCAATGGCTTCCATTGTGTCTACTCCTCTTCAAAAACATTCATCCTCTTCCACTCAAGTTCCCTTACCTTCTACACTTGCTCCTGTAAGTGTTCGATTAGATCGGTCAAATTATCTCTTGTGATGATCTCAAATTCTGCCTAGAGATCGAGCATAAGGATTGGAAGAATTTCTTCTTGGCACAAATTCAAAACCAGAGCAGTTTCTTGCTTCTTCAGCATCTTCAGATCAGATCTCAGATCAGCCTACCGCTCCAGCATCTTCACAACAGGTATTAGTCAATCCTGCTTTTCTTCAATGGACACACTTGGACCAATTTCTTCTTAATTGGATTCTCTCTTCCATCTCTGAACCGATGCTTAGGCATGTGATTCAATGCACATTTGCTGCTGGTATTTGGAAACTCTTAGAACAATTGTTTGCCACTAAATCGAAGGCTCGACATCTCCATATCTGACTTCTTTACAAACCACAGAAAGGAACCCTGTCCCAGTTGAGAATATATCCCTCAAGAATGAAATCTCTTGCTCACGAACTGATGAGTGCTGGCCAAGTTATACCGGATGAGGAATTAGTCCTTTACATTTTAGGTGGCCTTGGCTCTGAGTATGAGTCAGTCATTGTAAATCTGTCATCTAAGGACTCTGTTACTCTTCCTGAGGCTCACTTCATGCTTCAACCTCCTGAGCTTTGCTTAGAACAATTCAATTCCTCCTGGTTGGAGGTGTCTCATGCCAGCTCATCTTTCACTAAAATCATTCTTGTACCTGATCGCCCGCTGAATTTGATTCTCATTATCCATCAGGGACAATTATACTCAGGATACCGTGGGCACAATCCTAGAGGTCGTTCTTATTCCCTAGCCCAAGGTTCATATGGATCTCTCAAATTACTCTGCCAGATTTATTGAATGAGCCGGACGCTCTGCTCTAAGTGTTTCCACAGGTTTGATATTCTCTGCAACCAATCCTCAGACCACTGCTGGTGTTCCTACTAGTACCTCTGCTATGGAGCCATTTCGTCAGGTTCCACAGTCCTTTGATCCACTTCATTCCTCTAGTCAGGCTCTTGTTACAACACCAAGTCTTCCTCCCGATGATGCCTGGTACCTTGACAATGGAGCTTCACACCACACTACACCCGATGTCACTGCCATTGACACTAAGGCTACTTATCATGGCTCCAACAAACACGTTGTTGGCAATGACTTAGCTCTACCTATCACACACATAGGTAATTCATACAACCCTACACCTCGACCACAACTCAAAAATATCTTACTAGTACCTGCTCTCAAGAAAAATTTGATCAGCATATCTGTGGTTACCTTACATGACAATGTGCTTGTGGAATTTGATGCCTCTGTATTGCTATGAACCAAGGACAAAGTTACCAAGGACATCCTGGTTAAAGAATGATTAACTAATGGATTATTATAAGCCAGTGTCTCTCAAGTCAACTTGCCTCACATTGCACACTTTCACCACTGCTCCTGCTCTATTCCAGCCTCATTGCTGTATTTCCCAATAATGTATATACAATGCCCGTTGTTGCTGCTGCTGATGTTCCCTGTTCTACCTCTGCTTGTTCCAGCCAATCAACCACATGTGAAGCCTCTCCTTCTCCCACAACTGATAATGCTGCAACAACTCCTCTTTCTACTGAGAATAACCTACAATGCATCCTATGGCACAATAATTAGGACACCCCATGCTTCAGTTCTTATTAAAAAGTACTGCAACTGTTGCATGTACACCAGCCCTGCCTCTGTCTTGTTTGTAGACCATGTAAACTTGGCAAGTTACATCCAAATGTCATTTCTACTGTCTTTAAAGTTTGTCTCATCCTCTTTAGCTTGTACATACAAGACTTATGGGGTCCTTCTCACATATGTCTTCTGATATACTACTATATCTCCTTTGTGGATAATGATTTTTACCTGTTTTGTGTGGATCATCTACGGCTCAAGTCTGACACCACTAGTCTTTGTTCTTCACCATGATAATATAAGTTTGAAAGACAATTTGACATAAACTCAAATGCATAGCTAAATATGGGAATATCGGCATGTCATACCATTACTCAAACGTGGTATTGAGAGTGAGACACCCCTGCCCTCATACACACACCAACAACATGGTTGGGTAGAGCGAAACTCACCGACACATTGCTGATCTTGGCCTCTCACTCCTTGCAAAGCATCTATGTTGCTTTAACTTGCACAGTGGGAGGCGCTAGCTCTACAGTGCCACCTCATCAACCACACCTTCCTACAACAGTGTTACATGCAAATCACCCTTTGAGCTATTGTTTTATAACAACCAAACTCCTTGTTTCTCAAAAATCTTTGGGTGTGGCTGCTACCCATACCTTTACTTATCTATGAGACACAAGCTCAATTTCATTCTTCCTTGTGTGTATACAGGGATATGAAAGCTCGAGCTTACCAAAGTTATAAATTGTCTTCACTCATCTAGACGTGTGTATGTGCTCGTCTTGTGGCCTTTGAAGTGAATGTAATTTCCCTGTGCCTGTTTATTCTCCTCTCCTCCTCGCCTCCTTGACCCTCATCCCCTACTCCTCGACATTTCACCCCCATTTCCACTGGCCTTGCCTATCTCCCCTTTCTCATACACATCTCGGTCCCTCCTGACCCTCTCCCTTACCCTCCTTTATTCTTCCTTCCTTTTCCTTCTTTCTCCTCTAATACTAACTTGGTGCCTCTGCTGCTTATTCCATTTGCCTCTCCCACCTTCCCAGTTGCCCACTGCTCTTTTTCATTATCTCATCCACCAGTGCAAACTAAGGCCAAGTCATGCATTTTCAAGCCTAGAGGTGTTATTTCTTCTTTGCCTCTCCTAATATTTCCACTTCCTTCTCCTTCTTTCTCCTCTAAGTACTAACTTGGTGCCTCTGCGCTTATTCCCATTTGCCTCTCCCACCTTCCCCGATTTTGCTCTTGCACATTCCTCTCATCACCCCATGCAAACTAAAATGATCATGCATTTCAAGCCTAGAGTGTTATTCTTCTTGCCCTCTCCCATACACGGGAACCTTCCTGCATTTACGAGGGGCACTCTCACTTCCTCACTGGCATCGTGCCATGGGTTTGGAATTTTTTTTTTTTTTTTGATCGGTAAAAAGTAGTATATAGATTAAAAAGAGCACAAGGTGCTCAAAGTTAACACGAGAAGGGTACAAAGAAAAACAAACTCCCTCTAGCTATACCCCATCAAAAGTCAGAAAAACCCTGCAATTTAGAGATTATCAACACTATACAACTTAGCCCACGACCACAAGGAAAACAAAAAAAATGATTTCATCCTATGAGCGGAGGGGACATGGGTTTGGAATATGAAGCTCTCCTTCGGAATAATACATGGGATCTTGTTCCTTTCCATCCTCACATGTAAACAATTGTACTTTTAACAAAATGGATTTTTAAATACGAAGGTCAAGAGTGATGGCACTCTTGATCGCGCTATAAGGCCCGAGCTAGTAGCTAAGGGATTTCAACAAACACTTGAGTATGAGACTTTTTCGATACCTTGACCCGAGTTGGTAAAGCCTCTACAATGCATTAAAATTCTCACCATTGCGTGACCAGACCAATGGAAATACACCACATTGATGTCAACAACACATGTCCCCAAATGGGGACTTACAAAGCTTGAGTCTTCGCATTCGACTGAGGTTTGTAGACCCTCAAACCTACTCATGTATGCTTCGCCTCCATAAAACTTTGTATGGATAAACAAGCCCACACAGGGCTTGGTTTAGCCAGAACTCAATTTCACTTTCTCCACCGTTGGGGTTTCTAGACCTCTATTTTGGACTCCTCCATGTTTTCCTCCAATACTTGACCCCAAACTCATTTGATGTTTGATGGTATACATTGGTGGCATTCTCATCTTCGGAGATGATTACACTCTATATCTCGACTCATTCGGATCTTGACTCGGTTTCACCCTCGAGAACCTTGGTCCTATATGATGCTTTCTTAGTTTGAGGTTGAACACTCTACAGACCCTTCATCTTCACCAATCAAGTATGCACTTGCGTGTGGAAGTACGTTAGGATTTATCATACATAGAGCGATTAATATGTCGTCGTGTTCGGTTGAGTGTGTAGGTTAAAAAGTAAGTGGGGAAAAGTGTGGAGGCTTGTGCCCTCGAGTTTAGCGACAAAGAGGGTGAGTGTTACAACTCATTTTCCAAATACTGAGTGTATAATAAGCGCTTCTGTTTGGTATTTAATGGTTTGTTGTAAACCATTTTTCAAGAAACAACAATGAATTGAGAAAGCAAACAAAATGGTTTGATTTGACCATCTTTGAAAATGACATTGGTTTTAAATTGTAAAACCATAATTAAATAAATAGGCAAATGGTTTTAGATAGTTAAACCATTTTTTCAAACAAACAAACAAAATGTTTGTGAAAACAGGACCTTCCCTAGTTCTAAGCAAGAAAACCGGTCGATGTAAGTACGTGCCGCAGTGGTGTTAGGATCTCATCGTACATTTTAGTTTTGGCAGTGTGAAGCGTGGGACATGCGTCGTGCATTTAAGGCGTGGCGTATGCGGGGTATGTCTCAGGTTATAGGCTCTAACTAAATTATAGTGATGTGACCCGGTCAATTCCACCATATTCACTTGGGAAAGAACAATGCGGGGACCCGGGTCCTTCCCATAGGCACGGTGCTGACTAGTGTTCCAGCTGAGATGCCGATGGCAATAGAGAAGCCGGAGTGGTTGATGTTTTATAAGCATAATATACCAGTTTTAAGAAAAATCAGCCATTGGTTCCCGTCGTCAGGGCTTGGAGTTTAAAACAAGCAGTTGGGCCAAAACAGTTTTATTTCAAAAAACGTGTGGTTGGGCCTTGAGGCTCAAGTGTTTATGAAAAGTTTTGAAACTTTTGAAGCAAAGGTTTATGAAAAGTTTTGAGCAACTTTTAAAGCAAGAAGGAGTTGAGAAAAGTTTTAGAAACTTTTAAAAAGTAAGATAAAAGCAAGCAGTAAGAGAGATTTTGAAAGGTTTTATAAACTTTCAAGTAAGCAAGCGATAAAGTTTGAAACTTTTAAAGTAAAATAAAGTAAAGAAAAGAAATATTTACGGAAAATATCATGTAAGCGAAAGTTTTCTGGAGTTTTTAAAGATGTTTTCAGAAAAGCAAAACATTTCTAAAAAAGCGCCGCACTCCAGGCTCGTTACAAGCTCATTATTTTCTGTTTAAAAACTATTTTCCGGTACAGTCACGTGATTATTTGGAGCATAGTAGGATTCTCGACTTTTGTATGATGTTGTAATTAATAATCTTATAGAAAATACTTTGAATTTGTATAATGGAGCATAATGTATGTACATAGTATAGTTTTGTGAAAATGTGTGGGCTTGAGGCTCTTTTTGAAGAATGTTGTTAGTTTGCCATGTTGGAAATGTGAAATTGTGTATACGAGGTTTGGGACATGTCCTATGTCACGGTATTATCTGCCAGAAATTTTATAAAATCCTGGTTAGAAAAGAAAATTTTTATATCTGAGATTGAAGCCAAGCGTACGGCCCGACGTGGGGTACCCAGTCGTTGGGGTGCTTGACCGAGATTTGTGGAGTGGCCGAGCGCACTGTAGATAGTAGAGAGGTGGGGGGTGTGTCAAATAGTCGACCAGGGGTTATTTGGGTGTATTGCAATACTGCTATTTGGAAGGTGAAGTGTATTGCAATGGATGTTGCATATTCGAAGGGATTGTATTTGCGAGAGAAAGCGTATTTACTAATCTGATTTGATAGTTCCTAGAGTTATGTTATTGCGAGGGGATTGGCTAGGAGAAATTTGAGTCCGCAATACAAAATTTTGTATTACGGCATGATGGAAACTAAACGGTAGAGCGAGGCTGAGCGTAGGCACGGCGCGCTCATGCCTGTCTGACGGCGCTGCGACAGCCCAGGCCACTGCGAGCACGGTCGAGAGCCCGCGGCAGCGATGCGATTGGTACAGCCTTTGGGCGTTCGTGGCCGGCGCGAGCGGAAGCGGGCGTGCGCGGGAAGCTCGATAGCCATTGGGACTGCGGCAGTATAGCCCCTTGCCCGCATTTCTGACGAGAGACCCGACCCACGTCGTGACGTGCGCGTGAGCGCGCCTTGATCTTGCCTGGCATTTTCTTCCAGGCTGCTTGGAACCTTGTACATGCAGCAGCTTTTTAAGGCCCCGGTTTCGACTCGGTGATATTTTAGTCATAGATTTGGACCGGTTCATGAACATTTATTCATCATAAAATTTTAAATTTTTTAAAAATTAAGTAATTAAAAAATAAGCAAAAATCAAATAAAATTTGATAAAATTTTTCGAAAAATGAAAATTTTCAAAAAATAAAATTTTAATGAATCAAAATAGTTTAAATTGTGGATAAATTGTCTTACATTTAGCCATAAATGTAGGAAGACTTGATATATCTGTTGGTTATTGTGTTTGATTAGTGTCTCAGCGTGTTTATGCATGGAATCTGTATTGTTGATATTTGCCATGTTGATTGTGTGAATGGTACAGTAGGGGCGGTTGTAGAGATTAGATCGCGATGGTAGCCGGTGAGTCTCTGGAGCTATTTGATCGATAGCCGATGTTGACCCGTGAGACCTTCTTTGTGAGGGGCAATGAGTGTTGCGTATTTAACTATTACTTACTTGGTAGTGTGTTGAGATAGTCGGGGAGGTCTAGTAACCTGCAAATTTAAATGGCATACATCATAGGCATGATCGCGGGGAGAGATGGGTGGTGGCCAGGCCGATGGATTCATCTGAATCGAAAGTGTTAAGGCTATGGGAGATTACCTACGGCTTGACCAGGGGTCGTTAATTTAGTTCAGGTTAGAGTGAGACCCTGAAATAGGGTGGAAATGGGCAAGGACCTCTAGAGACCTTAGAGGAGCCTTTATATGGAGTTCTCCCACTTTGAGGATTAGGGGCGAATAGAGGGATGATATGTCGAGGTTGTGAAGTGAGTCTGGGGACTCTGCCACGATGGACTTGAGGATCATGGGCGTGTCGAGTTCGATGTCATCACGGGAATGGATGGCCTAACGACCTGAGGTCGTTATCGATTGTGGCGCGGAGAAGTTACGCTGCGCGAGGATGGTACTCGGGTGGTATTTCAGGGAGACAAGCATGACATTTTGCCCCGGACCCGGTATGCGGTCTAGGTGTCGAGGGCCGAGTTGGCGAGTTGGCTGCGAGCCTTACCACAGAAGGACGAGTCCATACTGGATCTCCACCTCGAGTGGTGTGCGAGTATGTGGATGTTTTTTCCGGAGAGGTTACGGACTACCTCACATAGGGTGGTAGACTTTGGTATCAGTTACCTCTAGTACTTCGCACATCTCTATGGCTGCATATTAGAATGGCACCAGGTTGAGTTCTGGGAGCTCAGTGGGTTCAGGAGCTATTGAATGAGGGTTCATTAGGCAGAGCACTTCACCATGGGGCGCTCCGGTTACTGTTTGCGTGAAGAAGAATGAGACCCATATGTGCATTGATGCAAACAGTTGAGCAGATTCTGATCAAGAATCGGGGTACCCGTTAGGGTCAGCGTTTATTTGATCGATTGAGAGGAAGGCGCGAGTCTACTCCCGAGAATGAAGCCTTACGCCTTTAGTTACCATGGTGAGGGTTAGGGATCTGGGATATTCCTAAGACAATGTTTGGGACACGTTATGGGCACTGAGTTCACGGTGATGCCGCGGATTATTGAATCGCCAGTGCGATGATGGATCTCATGCATAGGATATTCTGACCTATTTAAGATCGGAGTTGTCGTAGTCTTCATGGATGACATGCCCGTCCGCCAGTCAGTGGGAGCATGAGTATCAACGAGGATCGTTTCTACGAGTTGTTGAGGAGACCATGCATCGGATGTCTGTGAAATGATTCGGTAAATTAGAGGTTTTAGTTTCTGAGGAAATTTTTTGGAGCGCGTGGTGCCGGCGCAGTGTCAGTCGACTAGAGAAGGTTGAAGCGTTGATGAGTTGGGAGATGCAGATGTCGATTTCTGAGGTCATGGTTTCTGCTTGGGATTGGTGGGTATTACGAGGAGATCGAATGGGTTGAGTTGTCCGTTCGGGGCGGGATTATAGGATTTCACCTGCGGGGCCCCGTGGACACCCATGGTTGGGGCGACCCTGACCCATAGAGAGGTGAGGATGCACAGGTGCTCGGAATCGGGTGTTGAGTATGAGGGAGGATCGACTTCCTCTAGTTCGGGAAGGCGAGAGGGCTTACGCTTCACTAGTTTGTTGGAACCCGAGATTGGTGAGCATAGTGGCGGGATTGCCAGAGGCGGGGATCTGAGACTTTGGGACAATGCGGTCCCCGGTTAAAGCAAATGGGGCAGGGGAGAGTATGGAGTTCATTCCTCCAGCTAGTAGGAGTTAGAGAAGTAGTTTGATTTCGGGGTGCTAGGCAGGCACTCCGACACGGATAGACGGAGGGACGGGAGTGTGTGGAGTCGAGTCGGGGGACTGGTCGAGGGGTGCGCGGCGAAGGCGTGGTGGACCTTAGGGTGGTAGACTGACCAGTTATTGATGTCGGAGTTTGACATGGATGAGTTAACCCGACCATCGGGTTGTCGATGAGTGAGACCTAGATCCGGTTCATACTACGACATGGCATTAGATTGGGCTTAGAAGGTTAAGGCCTTTAGAAGCCAGTTTAGATGTTCTTCTGGGATGTAGGGTGAGTGTTGACTGATAAGGTCGGGATATAGTGAGAAATCTCGGATTCTTCTCATAGTTATCCATATGAACTCGAGTGGAAGTAGTAAAGAAAGTCGAAATTATTCGAGGTTTGGATCACCACTTTAGAATTGCATTGGGTGTTAGTATGAGGGCTCGATAAATGGATATCATTCATGTGGAGTAGTCGTGATGAGTGGATTCATCGATGATTGTGACCTTGGAGAGGTTAGCATTTACACACTGAGCAAGGGTTGTGTAGGGTTACGTGTTATATGGATTACATGCGGATTGTTAGAGGGACATTTGTGAGCATATGTCTGGAGTCGTAAGGTTAGGAGCGATTGCCTGTAGTGGGGTCGCTGCATGACAGTTGTCGGCGAGTATACGGAGGGCCTTAGTGTGAGGCATTGTATGGGAGGCCGTGTAGGTCATCGTTAGAATGGGCCAGGGTGGGGAGAGAGCTCATCATGGTCTGATTTGAGGGTCAGAACACCTCTGAGAAGATGAACTTGATACGAGTCTTGCCGCGGCTGAGGCCAGGTAGAAGAGTATCGCGTGTCTGACGTCGACCCCCACAGAGTTCGAGGTTGGTGATCACGTTTTCTTGAAGGTGATGCCTAAGAGAGGGAGTGGTCGGGGTTAAATGACACGAGAAGCTATCGTGGGGTTCTTGGGCCTTCGAGATCTCTGCCCAGGGATAGGCGGCCCAGTAGCGTGCCGGTTGGCGTTATCTTGACAACGGTGTCCAGGGTGTTACGTCTCATGCTCAGAATATCACTCGGTCAGAATTCGTGTGGTGGATTTGAGGATCAGTTGAGAGTTGTGCAGTGAGACCTTTGAGGAGGGACCGGTGTGCATTGTTTGATAGCCGTGATCCCGGTTTTGCGACTGTAAAGCGAAGTGAGAATGTGTTGGTACTATGGAGGCCGATGGTGGAGGTTGAGTGGGGCCTTGAGGACACGATGCGGGCCACTATCCGCTTCTTGTTTAGGGATGAAGGTGTGATTTGAACGTTTAAAGATTAAATAGCTAGTTTGTGCATGGTAGAGGCACGGTGCATGCCATGTGAGTGTCAAGAATTGTCTTGAATTTCGGGATGAAATTCCTTTTAAGGAGGAGAGATGTAGGGCATGAGAATTGATTTACGGAATAAAGGGCAAAATAAATAATTTGATTACAAAATTATAATTTCGGTTAAAAATCCCTAATTAATTCTCTAGATCTCGGACGACGAAACGGATTTCACCGTTGAAATCGTCTCGCAAAATCTAGCTAGCACGTAAAATTTTATAAAATTCCGAGGCGATTCGAGGAGTTGACCTTACGTTTTTAGAGCATACGCATTTTAGTCTTAGTAAAGCGATTTTCGATGTAATGAAAGCCACATATAACACGTACTCATGAAATAAAGTGGTATGAGTAGATAAATGATGAAAATGGACGGCGAGTAGTCACCAGAATATCACCAGTACGTAAAGAGGACATTAATGGTCATTATGAGATTTGATTTTTAAGTCCTTCAAGAGGTGGAAATAAGGAAAACGAAGGGAGAGAAAAGCGTGGGGAAGAAATTTTGTGATGATGCTCCATTTTGAGAGCTTTGAGAGAGAGCACTTCTCTCTGAAATACCTGAATCAATAGTCATTGGTCTTGGCGAGAAAGGATAAACGTTCTCGCGACAGACTGCAGCGTGGACCCAGGGATTTGTGAGTTTTTGACAAACTCCAAGAGGTAGGATTTTCTCCCTACTTGGGTTTTATTCCCATTTTTAGTACTTTTCGAATGTTTGAGTCGATTGAGACCATTATGGGTTGTTTGATCGGTCCCTAACCTTGGGATCGAATTAATATAAAATTTTGAGACAAAAATGGAGCAGCCAGTGAGCGCTCACGGCCCGACCTCTTAATTGCCAGAGTTTGTGTATTTTAGGTGTTAATCATGTATTGACAGTTGGTTGGGCGGAAGTAGGCGGGTGATCTTGAGTTCACAATGAGCAAATGGTATGTTGAGTGTTAGACGATAAGCCACAGGGTTTTTCTTGTTCTAGAATAGTGACAGGAAATGTATTTTTCGGAAAATATGTGTTTAGTTAAGTAATTCAGTCAATTGCTTGTGTTTGAACATTAGCCAAAGTAGGCTAATTTTGATGTTTGAAATGATAATTACATAACATGTTGTGTGATTTAAAATTTTATGCGGTATATTCATGTTTTATATATTTGCATGTGATTAGGCTTTGTGTGGAGCGCATACGCCATTCCACATACCGCTGGAACATCCTAGGATAATAGGAGTTAAGTCTGCTGGGTGAATCTAGAAAATGGTTCGAAGGGTAGTATAAAATATTAATTATCGGAGCGGCCAATTAGAGCTATTCATCGGTAGTCCCTGAAACAAGTAATATATCGATGTCGGGCGACGATTGATATATATACAGCCCGGAGGGTTGTCCACTAACAAAACATTAATTCTCATACAAGGCTTAGGCGGAGTGTGAAGGTCGACGATTGAGATTCCGGGATCCCGAGTTGTTCGTATGAGCGTTGATGGGATCGTACGTTTCTTGAATGTGTGTTTAAGTTGGAACATTGCTTTGCACTTAGGTGGTGAGTAGCCGCAGGGGCGATTCTCCTGCGAGCTTTAGCTCACCGTGAGTGGGACCCCTTTATTTTGGGTATGGGGAGCGTGCGAGGGTGACTAATCCTGAGGTTAGGTTTTGAAGCCCGGGATGTGGCTTTGATGATTTCCATGTATTAGAATTCTCTAATTTTGATATATGTTGTATAAGAGTAATTTACTAACTCTTAGAAGCTATGGGACATGGTTGATATTTGTAATCGTGGCAGGTATGGGCGAGACGTTTTATCCATACTTGTATATATTGCATATATTGAATTTATTTGGGACGGGATATGCAAGTTTTATATTTGGTGGAAGCTCGCGAGGCTTCTGCCGATTTTCTAAAGTGGCGTCGGGCGTGACGACCTCCACTTGTATTCATGAGTTGTGGGTGGTCAACGGACCCTCGAGGTTTGGGGAATCCACAAGGATAGCCTTGTCGATAGATGTCTGGTGTTTGAGATGGATTTATTTTTCGATTAATCAATATCATTCCAAATGTATTAATTAAATAATATTTGATTGTTGGACTTATTTAATATTTTGAAACAATTGCTGGACGGACGATTGACTTGAAGATGTAGCCTCAAGGATAGATTATCTACATATCTTTCATTAATTTGTCTATTTGACACTTTCTTCATTTCGAGCCACGTCCAGTTACTCACGCCATGTGGCATGTCTCAAAGCCCGCGACTCACACCGTTCTTTTGACATTCTTCTAGGTATCATCTGATTGTTTAAAGTTTCCTTCTTTTGTTTTCAAAAAAAAAAAAAAAAAAAAGTCTCCTTCTTCTTTTAAATGTCAAAATAAGTTTTCAAAAATAAATTAAAAATTTACAAAATGGAGGGATTGAACTCTAAACCTTATACTTACAATGAAAGAGCTTAACCTTGGATTGAAAGTTATTTTGTTATTAAGATTCTACCCCTTTAAATAATATATCCCCAGTTTCATTTCTTCCCTTCCAAAGTTGTCCTCTCCCATTCTGACTTTCAATAAATTCTTTTTTTTTTACTATTTTATTTTATTTTATTTATTCAAATCAATAATTTTTCTCTCAAAAGATTTATTTGTTATATTTTCAAAACCTCATTTTCTTTGTTTAATTAAAAAATGACTTTTTCTTTTTAATATAATATGATTAATTCCATGGTTCCAAATAAAATGGAATTTTATGAAATAAATCATCAAATAAATAAATGGACCCAGGTAGGTCTCGACATTTCATGGATTATTTTAATGAATAATTTGATATATGATCCTATAACTTAATTTCTAATTGATTTTGAATATTTGCATTTTATTATTCATCTTTAAACATATTTTCTGGCTGATAACGTTCTCGATTTGTAGTGAGTGCGCATTTCTTCCCTTTAATTTGTCCTTTTGTTCACCAATCACACTTGATTTATTGGTATACGTAATTAATTGATTGATTCTGTGAGGTTCATGTCGATTAATAGAGACCCAGGCTTTAGGAGCTTAAGTGTTACGACTCACTCTAGTACCTTTAAATCATTGTTTCCTGTTCAAATTTGGACTCAGGTTTTGGTTTTACCTTTTTATCATAGGTCACATTTAGAATTTTATTTCTTATTTTGTTTTCTCTTTTAAAATAAAACAAAAATAAATAGTAACTCCAAACTGTTTTTATTTTTTATTTTTTTTTCAAAATATAAAAACGAATCTCGTCTTTCATGGGAGAAATGCATGATAGCTCGAAAATGAGAGCTCCGGAGGGCCATATCTTCATGATTGAGAATTCCCAAGATTTTAGCCCTACTCATCAAGCCACTTGGATTAGGTTATACTTATAAACATGGTAGTTGAAAAAAGTTTTTGAAAAAGCCTGCACAGAGGCGGAAATGAGACTCAATTATTTATGGGCTTGTAAGTTGTAACTTGTAAGCACTTTCTAGAAAATATCATATAAAATTATAAAATATATTTTCATACTTGATTGTCTTATAAAATATCAAATAAAATTAAATATATTTTTTTAAAGCTCATCAGCTTTTACAATGTAGTAATCTACACTTATTAGGACTCGAACCCCTCCCCTCCTCTAACAAATTGAGCTATACATGAGGACTAGAAAATTAAATATAATTAAAACTATTTAAAAGAAACTAATATATTTTTTATTTATTAAATCTTTTTTTTTATGAATAAGTTAAAATAAATTAAATAGGTTTGAATAAAACATATAATTATTTATAAACTTTAATTTTTTTAAAATTTTTAATATTTTCTTATTTTCTCATGTTGTAGAGAAAGAAAGAAAAATAACACAATGATATTTTAACTAGTTAGTTTGCCATTTTTGAACAGTTCCCGCATAAACAGTAGGCATCAATCATTAATCACACTTGCAACTTGTTACTATCATTTTCTTCACTCCTTCCTCTCCCAATTTTACTTTTTTTTTTCTCCACTTCCTATCCAACTCATCTTTTTACATTTGTGTCTTGTCTATTTTTCTATTTTTTTATTTTCTCTCTGTATTTATTAAAAGTATAAGAATTTTATTGAATAAATAAATACAATTTCAATTGATTAAAATGAATAATGTTAATAAAAATTATTTGGAAAGTAAAAATATATATTTATAAAAAATTACATCATTTTGAGAGTATTTTATTATAAAAAAACTAAGGCAGCATTTATCAACTCAAAATTAGAAAAGAATCATCATTCTTTTTACAACATTATGAAATCTATTATTTATATGTTTAATAGAAGTAAAAAAAAAGTTATAATAAAAATAAACAACGTAGATCACTTCAAAATTAGAAAACGAAATAATAATCATACAAGAACATCATTCTTCTTATGCGAATGCTTTGAACTTCATCCCATTCGATTGACATGGAATTTAAGGGTCTTTGAAAAAAAAATATTTTATTTATTTATTTTCAAATCAAAACCCAAAAAATTGTTCTATTATCCTTTATTTCATTATTCTTTTTGGGCATGAAAAATCTACAAAACACCAACAAAGTGAACTCAATGATGACTCGCATTATGAAAGAAAATAATAATTTCTATTAACAAAAGAATCACGAAGCTTAAATGCTGGCTACCCGAGGATGATGAATAATATTACCTAATGAAGAAAAGAACATGAAAATTCCAATGAGCATAGTAAATCAAGGTAAAGGTTTTATAACAACACAGTCCATTCAATGACAATACAATATAACTATCAATCATCCATGGTATTTGAATTAGGGAACACCCCGTTAAGCTGAGACAAAGATATTATCTTGTAATTTAAGTCTTGTATTAGCTACCATCAAATGTAGACTTTTAGGCTGCGAAAGGCACTAGAGAAAAAAGAAACTCCATCGATAGTTAACAAGTTTCTCTAGACAAATTATAGTTTCCAACTTATTTTGTCAAATGTATTCTTACCATATGAATGTTGCATTCAAAAATCAATTTGATGTTGGGCTCTTTGATTCCTTAATAACCCCAAACTTGAGAAAAAGAGAAGAAAAACTCAAAAAATGCTAAACATAGGATCTAATTATCTTCTTGTATATAACACTCAGTCAGGTTTAAATAATCTAGGGGGTTTCATCTTCGAAATAAAGCATATAAAAAAAGGAGTGAAAGGTGTATTAATAATCATAACAATAATGCACCTCTTTTTGTTTTATAGGCACATATACCGCCTGCTTTCCATTCTCTTTAGCATTCACAGGGTCCTGTGAACATTTACTTTGATAAGATAGAAAATAAATCTGAAGGGTTTATAACTCTTAAAACAATTTTAGACAACACAATTAAGCAGTTGTTATCGTAAATCTAGTACAAACTCGAACAAATTGATATGAAACTGTTTGGTCCCCCCAGTTTCTGATAGGATGCTAACCTTGGAATTCTGTTACTGCCTGGAATATCAATTTTACTGATTCCAGTGTATATCACATTCTGAATCCTGCACAAAATTTAAGCACCATCATTAAATTCAATTATTGGTATAGAAGAACTTTGATATCTTATCGCCACCTGAGGGAGGTGATAATTTCAATAATTTGAGAGAAAAAACGACCATAATGGACTTGAAGGATAACCACATTTCAAGGGATACGTGTGATCATGAGCATTAATTTCTAATAGGATTGGTGGGACTCAGAAATCTCTTCAAACAACTTGCATTGGCTGATATAGAATCCATATGTTTAAGGCAGGAATTCCAATCAAGACTACTCTCTTTCCTTCTTCTAACCATCATTCTTTTATTGCTTTACTCATGAAATAAATATTACTGGTTAATAACAAACTAATATGATAATTGATTAAGGTAAAAAAACATACTCAGAAAAACTGAGCTCATCAAATCATGCATATTTGACCAAATATATGAAATAACATCTAATATGAGAAAACTTTGCAAAAGCAAAAAACAAAAAAAGAAAACAAACAAACAAACAAAACAAATAATAGGCAAACACATAATACTCACTCATGCATTCTAGTAATTTTACCTAAATATAGTAAATAGTTGATTCAACAGTGCTGGAAACAACACTTGGATTAAAAATATGGAGCAATTATAAGAAATATTCCACACTTTTAAACATATATGTTATACTAAATCTTTAATGAGCAAATGACCTAACCAAAGTCCCTACTAAAAAGAATTTTGTAAATTGTATCTCTAAAATTTTCTCCAACCATAACTCAAGCATTTAAAGATGAAAACAAAGTAAAATTATATTTTTTAATGATGCATGTACCTGAAAAACTTTATTATGATCACTTTTTTATAACTTAAACTACTCAAGTTGTGGTTTGATCTTCTGTTTCAACTGAACCTAGATAAAATAGCAGATGGTTATAAAATTGACTGTCATTTTGTAAGCAGACAAGTTGCATGAATGAGAAATAAAACCTTTTGGGATTTCATTCCCTGAATCTCATCAGTTTAATTGGATTTTTGCTTTTATCTTAAGAGTTGATGAGATTGGGCATCTTGTTTCTTCAACTCTAAAACCTGAAATGTGAAATATTATATTACAATACATAAAATTACCATTGTAACGAGTATGTGTGTATCTGCACTATCATTAGAAGTGGAAGAAATACTTGCAAGGTCATGCTTCAGCTCCTCAATCTCTTTCAAACAATTCAAGAAAAAAAATTTAAGTTATGACCTTAGCTTACAAAATACTTAGGTATGAACAAAGCGATTACCTACAAACTTTCTTCTCTTCTTCCAATTCAAAAAATTTATACTCGTAATGTTGTTTAAAATATATATAGAACTTGTAGACCACCTGTTTCAACCTTAAATGATAAAATAAGTTTCAAATAGACAAGGAACCCAAAATAAGAAAAGATAGGAAAACAAGTCACCACCTATAGAGAGGTGTGATTAGTTATTTGGTTTAAAAACCTTAAATAATCAAATTTTAAAATATAAAACTTTCCCCTGTTTTTCTTGAAAAGTATCCATCTTAGCAAAAAATACCCTTTTCCATTTCATGATTTATATGAAAAAAAAGGATTATTTTATATGAACATAAGGGTATTTTTGTTAGGCAAAGATCAATGGAGTAGATAGTCAAATTTTGAAACTGGTTTTCAAATCATCTTAATCAAATCACCCTATAAAGAAATGGTTGACATGAACTAAAAAAGTTTTGATGATGTACCTGGTGGCTGATGAATGAGTTTAGAGCTTCAAATCGGTGTTACATTCCCTCGATCTTTTATGGTGTGGTTCCTCTGCTGGATTATGTTCTGCATCATCACCCCTTCTCTTAACATTTTCTGCTGTTGATCTGTTGTCACCAAAATTCTCAAGAAGATTCAAGAACATGGGCATGTGGCTGTCTTCATCTTCTTGGTTTTGTTGATGCTCTTCCGAGTATATAAGATGGAACCCACACTCTTCCACTTTCATTCCTTCACCATCAAACGAAGCCTTCAAATGCCTCCATCCATTTGACCAATACATATTCTTAATAGCAACCTTTGGATAATATACCACCCAAACTCTATTTGATTCATTTGCTGCATTAATGTGGCAGCACTGATCTTTAGATTGTGAGTCTATCACCAGCTGAACATTCAAATTGATAGAAATTCAGTTTACATTCTAAACAAGGTTTTTTCTTAGATTCAACATGAAGCGGAACAGAAACAGAATATAAGGCAAATCCCAAGAAGTCGTTCTTCTGGTACCAATCCATTGGAAACTCTATTTTTATTTGAGATCCTTTTTTCTTATGGCTTATCCACTCCGGAATTCCGCCATATCCAGGAATAAAAACATTGATCATCTTCTCCATGGATCACTCTAAAACTCCTGCAAAGAAAGTGTAAATCTTGCGTTTCACCCCCCAGAATATAAAGCTTAAATCTGAAAAATCCTTACTTAATTGCTGAGTTTGAAGCATTTTGCACGAAGGAGAAAAATCAGGGAAAACCTAAGGGGGCTTGATGATTTCTAGAATGGGCAAGCATGGACATCAAGAATTCTTAAAGTTGGTGGAAGCTCTGGAATTTGCAAGAGCTTCTGGCGGTGACAGGTTAAGGATTCTCAGTTTTGAGAAACTGAATGATGCCGGCGGGTATGCTACTAAGCGGTTCAAATGCAAAACCTGCAACTCCAAATATAAACATTGCAAATTCCCCAGATTCTGGGAAACTTGTCGAGTTTTTGAACAGGGATTAACATTGAGATAGTTGAAATCTAAGTTAAAAATACTGTCGGAAGATTCACTAAGTTACTACAATTTGATAGGTGCAATTTTTTGAAGCCCATGGCGTTGAATCGATGTTGGAAACTCTTCTGTGGTTCTTAATAAATCAAGCTCTCTTAAATTTTCCATATCCTCAATTTCTGGAAACTCTCTTTAAGTTTGTGAACTAGCCCCCAGCAAGAGAGAAATGCAAGTGATTTCAAATGACAAATGGTTTCTGGAAGGCTCAAGTTAACGCAGTATACCCAGATTCAAATATTGAAGCCCTTTTTAGACTTTAGATGGATCGAAGAGTAGTCCTTGTATAGCAGTTCCATCTAAATGAAGCTTTCTTAAATTTTCCATAACCTCCCGGATTCCTGGAAAGCTCTTTAGTTGTGAACAGGCCTGGCAAGAGAGAAATGCAAGTGATTTCAAATGACAAATGGTTTCTGGAAGGCTCAAAAGGTTGCTGCAGTATGCTAGATTCAAATATTGAAGCCCTTTTAGATTTCGAATGGATGAAGGTAGTTCTTGTATAGCAGTTTCATCTAACTGAAGCTTTCTTAAATTCTCAAAACCCTTTGGTGTTGAGTTTCAGAAATACTGGCCAGTGACAATAGACAAGAGAGAGTGGTAGGGACTTCAACTCACAAATGGTACTTGCGGACTCTCAAAGTTTTACCTCCTCAAAAGATAAACTACTAAGTTCGTGGAAACTCAGATAGAAGTGGTGTGATTTCACAACCCTTCCAAACAAGCTTCCGTTAGGTATTCCTATGTATTGGCAGTGAAGCCGATTTGGCATATATAAAATGGATCCACTCTTCCACATGGCGAATGCTGCTAAAATAAAATATAAAATATTATTGAATAGAGACAAAATTCCTCTTTAATATCTTGGATCATCTATAGCAACATTTAGTTTGATAAACAATCAATATCGGATAAATTACACACCAAGATTCAACTAGGATATTTCTCTATAAGTCGAGCGGATCCCATTCAAATCTTCATCTTCAATTCAGGTCACTCACACAAAAGTTTTATCGAGACAGTCAGGCCACATTTCAGTTCTTCATCTTTAATTCCAAGGCAGATACATTGTCGTATTCTATACGTGACATCGGAGAAATACAAAAATAAAGCAAACCCCAACAAATCATTATTTTCGTTCCAATTCTGAGGGAGCTTTATTGCTACATGATCACTTTCATAAGTCAGTCATTATCATCTAAATTTATACTACTTCTGAATATAATATATTCCCATTCCCTATTTGGAAACACCAACACAAATCAGTTTCTAATAGATATTGTATTATGTGAATTAGCTGGTATGAAAAATTAAAAGAAAATAAAGCAGTCTGCCGCAGAAAAATCATACCTCAGTAATTCCGTTTTGAAGCGATTGAATTAGAGGTGAGGACACCAATGGCTTGATGAAATACCGTCTGAACAGTGGGCATCTAGAAATAGTAGACTTGATGGAAGCTCTGGAATATCTTGAAGCTGCTTGCAGTGGCTCAAGTTTAGGCCTCTTAGATTGGAAAGTTGGTTGATGCTAGCTGGTATGCTCCTAAAATGGTTCCCTTCCAGAATAATTCTTTCAATATTGATATTAAACAACAAATATGATTGAGTTATCTCCTTCCCTTAAATTACAGTTACTTAGAGACAAAACACCAGTGAAGATAGATTACAAATATTCCTTAGGAATATTCTTCATAGGATTGTGGCTCAAGTTTAAAAATCTGATTGGAAAAGTGGATTGATCACTAACAGTATACTATAAAATAGTTTACTTTCAAGAGATAATTTTCCAATGATGACAAAAGACAAAATATGATTGAGGATTTCTCCTTCCATTAAATTTTAGTTACCAGAATAACTTACAGTGAGTAGATTCCAAGATATTCTATTTTATTCCCTTCTTCCATTAAATTGCAGTTATGAAGGAATAGCCTTGTAATGAATTAGCTGAAAATATAAGATGATTCTCTTTCCATGATTGAAGTTTCCTACAGATAATACTTTCAGTGATGTGTATTATCTTCTATAGTACCAGGAGTTTTTTACAGACAATTCTACCAGTGACGACAGGGGGAGAATAGGATGATTAGGGGCCTCTGCTGTTAGTCGTTCCATTGATTCAATGTTTTTTAATGACGAGAAGCAGTCCTGCTCTGGATTACCACTCCTCCATAGATACCTGAGTTAGATACCATTTTTATTTAGTTCCACCTCCAATCTCTCTAGTTTTGAACAGCCCCTCACACCATTGTATTTTCAGAACCTCAAATTGAAAACACTTTCAGACTCTACAAAATTTTCTTAAATTGAAGTATTCAAGCCCATTTAGATGGTATTTTACTATAGCAGTGCCCCATTGAATCAATCTTTTCTTAGCTTCTCATAATGAAACTTGATTTGTGGAAAACTCTTCTTTAGACACATCTTCTAATAGAACTAGAAGATATTAACTTATGAAAGTTCGATGTGAGACTCTCAAGGCTTATGCACTATTGAATTCAAAAAATTATTAGTTAACTAACTCTAACCATAGAAGTGATGGATGAATTTTAACTAGATTTACTCAACCCTATTAGATTGAGGATCTACAAAAATTGGCATTACTACTTAGAGTACGGCATTTCAACGAGATCCCTTGAATAGCGAGGTGGAAGTGACTTTCAAGTTTTCCGGGACCTATAATAGAACAAAATATCTTAATGGATAATATTTTTATATAAACTTGAAAACTAATATAAAGATTATTGATGCAACAACAACAACAATAATAACAACAATACCTCTCTGTCTTTCCAAAGTTGTATGATGTTTGCTATGCGTAAATGGAGTTCAACAAGATTATTTGCATGAAAATTTGTTGGTAAGGATTTTAAAGGGTAGTTCTGAAAATGGAGATATCTTAACTCAGAAGAAGAAAGTTCAAAGTCATCGGGAAGGTCAACTTTAAAAAAACTCCAAAACTGAGGATAGACTTTGAGCAATCTAAGTCTCTTCATCTTTGTTAAAGAATCTCCATAATGTTTTTTTATTTGACACGATTCTGAAATTTCTATGAATAATCCTTCAATTGTTTCAGTCCCCAGAAAGAAGTAAATTCAAAGTATCCGAATCCTTTCGAAATAATATAAAAAATAAATTTAATTATTACTGAATATATACAATTTCTTAAATAAAATATATTTGACTCTTAGTTTTCTGTTAGCACACTACGGAACATCATTAGGATCAAGAAGTCTACTCCTTTTCAGGCTCCATGGATGTGTGTGAACAGTTTCTTTACCCATTTTTGTAATAAATCATGCATATCTAACATATTTTTCATAAATAGTTATGAGGCATCTCTCTTGAAGAACCCCTTATTACAATGCATCACTTCCTAATATTCTTGAAACAAAATCTTTACACCTTCCCCCTCTAAAAACATACAGTATCCAAGATATCCCATATTCCTCCCATTAATTTGTCATAACTACTGAAGAATTTTACGTACATCCATGTGGGGTATTTTTCTAGTTTCTTTAATGCACTTTTCCATTCATCTTTGCTCTTATTGTGAAATCCCACCTAAAACTTTAAGTGCTAAAAGGAAGTCTCAAACTCATTTACCACACAATGCGAAAGGTCTTTAAAATCTCCAAATGCAGAATATTTTGTTTAAAGGCCGACCAATTAAAAAGCTCAATGGCTTCTTCATGATTCAATTCCTTTTCCATAAAGTGACTACTCCCATGTTGGTTCAACAAATTTATATCCTTGGTTGTTATAATAACTATACTTTTGCCCAGCTACCAACCATATTTTCCCGGCTAAGTTATTTAATTTATCTATTTTGTCACGTCATCAAGAACAATTAGGACTCTTTTTGAGCAAAGCATTTTTTTTATCTTATTGATTCCTTCTCTGATCTTGGATTCCCTACGCTTTGATCCTTTAAATTATCCCGAAGAAGTTTCTTTTGTAATTCAAGGGTGGATGTCTCTCGACTACGAAAACACTACCATCAAATTGAGATGAGATATCGTATAAATAGCCATGGCCATGGTAGTTTTACCATTCCGCAATTCCGTGCTCCTCTGAAACCATATAACTTATCATCTCGGTTTTTCATCTTTGGTTTAAATTATGCAATAGAAAGTCCATTCCTACAGATGTTGTCCCCAAACCTGAGGCGTGGGTTCAATCTTGTAATAATAACTTCCATAATCTTTTTTATAATCTACGCACCTCATATCATCAATTATTAAAATAATAGTTTAATGAATACCTACAATAACAACAACAACCAAATGATGGTAGAAAAAAAATATCGGAAGACATAAAAAGAAAAGTGGGTCAAAGACAAAGTATTTTTAGTGAAAAGCAATGCATCCATTTTGGCTTTTATTGTATCAAAGAATCAAATGCATAGCGATTTTCCTCTAACTATGGACCTTTACTTGAATTTATATCTTAATCATGATTCACTTAATGGATAATGTGTGTAAGACACTCTAAAGCAATTATTTATGCAATCACATGTATTAATAAAATAAGGGCGATTTAATATTAGATTTCTCCATTAAATCAAAACTCATTGCTTGAATGCTCATAATAATAATAATAATAATAATCATAATCATAAGGTTGCATATCAAGGAAATTAACTTCAATCTTAATCATATAGTAATTAATAGAATTTAAAAAGATAAAAATAATGATTTGGCATTGTCATGGATCAACGAAATTATGATTCAATTACTATTATTTCATATGATAAAGATAACATAGATGAAATTAAATAAAATTATATTTTTATAGGCTCTATATATTTAATTTTAGTGAATCTCTTTGATCACTTAATATGAAATTTGGATAAGCCTGAACTTTTCATGTTTGTTGTTGCATATTAAGCCTGAACTTTGAAAATATCGTAAAAATCACGAGCTTTGATTTTTATTGTGCATTTGAATGGAGAACACCGGATAAAGATACATTTGTTAGGACTATTTTGCAATAAAAAAACAAAGTTTAGGGTTTCACGTATTTTCAAATTTGAAAACAATATGCAAAAGAACTGAAGTTCATAGCAAATTTGAGGATTTTTTTTTGGGCATGTTTTACTTTTAACCCAAACCACAATTTATTTTTGGATAGCATATATTGACCCCTCCTATTTTCTTTCTTGATCACTAATGTACAAATGTTTTTTTTTATGGAGGTAGGGAAACCTACTTTTCCCAAGATATTAAACTAACCTCGAACAAGTAGATCAAGAAGAAACATTAATCATGGCTTAATTTCCTTGGGAGTAATAGAAACTTTTAGGATCAAAAAATGAAACAAATATCTCAAAGAAAAGGAAAAAAAACCATCCATGGAGAAATGTTTATGAACAGATTTATCTAAAGTGAGGATGGAATTCATTCCTTAACATGAATTTTTAAATTTTGTAAAAATACCCTTTAATAGAGTACAATGAGATGAAAATATTTGAAAATTTTAGGATTAGTTTTCACCTTTTAATCTAGGAAAAATTAGAATATATTTCCTTTTCTAAGAAAAATCAATTATCTTTTTTTTTATAAAGATTAAAATAAGTTTATTTAAATGTTTTTATAAATTGAAAGAAATAATTATTTTAAATTATTAAAATAATAAAATTCTTTTATAACAAAGGTATAAAGTAGAAAATAAGATGGATAAGTCCCTTTCAAAAAAAAAAATGGATGGGATTGAAAAAATTCTCCTTACAATCTGAAGTATTAGTTTGATATGTGCCTCACTCTTATATGATATTTGAACAAGACTTACAGATTTAAAATCCATAAGAGGTTTTTAACAACTTGGCCCAAGTTTTGTAAGCAATAAAAGTCAACCCAAAATTGAAAGAGAATTTTTAGAAAAGTTGATTTTGATTAAGACTCTCATAAAACCCCAGTTTTACAAATTTGACCCTTCATAAATTTTTGATCTGATTTTAAAAGTCTTTATTTTGCAAAAGAGAAAAGAAAATGATGCAGCTTCTTTTATATGAAATGGATAAAGGCATTTCTGTGTCAAAAATAGGGGAATTTTGAAGAAAAATATGGGAAAAGTTATATTTTTAAATTTTGGTTGTGATGTACACCAATCAAATATTTCCTTTTGAAATTATAGATAGACAGAAAAAAATTATAGTTACCGAATTTTGCAGATCAAATCAACTAGATTGCCTACTTTCATCAAGGCACTTCTCCACTTCTGAATCTTCTCCCTTTTCTCCTCGTCTGCTTCTTTTTCGTGATCAACAAATGCCTGCTCATAACTCCCTGTTTGTTTCCGCACGTCCGATGGATCAACATGATAGAAAATGGGTAGAATGAGCCGCTGACGCTGGCTGATCTCCACCAGTTCATCTAGACACCACCGAGAGTTAGCATAGTTTGGTGAAAGAATGATAACAAAAATCTTTGATTCTTCAATGGCTTTCTGGAGATCAGATGCAATTACTCCGCCTCTCTCAAGTTCATCATCATCCCTGAAGGTGTGGATTCCATGGGAAATCAGAGCCTGATAAAGATGGTCCAGATTGAAACCATGGCAGGTGTCTTCTCCTCTGAAACTCGAAGACTTCAGTGGGTGGTGTTAGGTGGATCTGGAAAGAGAAGAAGAAGGAGAGGAGGAGGAACAGGAGAATAAGGGATGATCTGGGTGTTTCCGGAAGCCATGGATGTTCCAAGATCATTAGAGATGAGATTCAAAGCTTGATTTCAGTTCAGGGATCAGGCAGGGGTATGGCTTAAGTTTAATTAAGCTATTTCTTGAGAAAAGTTCAGGGCGGTGAGTACTGAAGAAGGTGGGATCTAGGAAACTCCTGAAATTTCAGGGGAGAAAGACCTAGGTATAAAGACCATTTTCTGTTTGGTCCTCTGGAAAAAATATAAAATAAATATTTTTTAAAAAGTACAAACATTTTAATTTTTCCGACTAAGAATTTTTTATTAGTTTGTATTATTTATTTACTATTACACAAATGAATATAGCTCATCTTTTAAGTGTTTTTCAATCAAATGTTAACTGTTAAAGAGATGAAGTTCCACTACTCCTTCATATAAAGTATGAATAATCATATATAAATATTATCTTTTCTCTGTTATTAAGATTTTAGTTATCTATTTATTTAAAATAAATAAATTGGGATAGAAATAAAAAAATTTGTTTAAAAATAAAAATAACAAAATATTCTTATTATTTTAAAAAAATTATTTGAAGTTATTTTAAAAATGTATTACAATAAGAAAAAATAGTTGTTTAACTGGTTAAATTATTATGGAGGATATTTTGAGGCATATAAAATCTAACTATTATAATTTGTTTTTATATTTGTAAAAGGAATAGACAAAACAAACTCTTAGTTAATCTAAGAAAGTTATTTATAATATTAATTCAAATATTTGGTAATTATATTTTTTAGAATGTTAAAGAATTGTTTTAAAATTAATCGTTGATGTTGTTTTTAATTGTGATTTTCAAATTCCTTATTCATAGTCTTTTTCACAAAAAAAAAAACTATACTATTTTAAATTTACTTAATTTACTAATTATTTAAAAAATTATTGATATTAGTAAAAAGTGTAAAATTTTATTTTACCGAATAAATGAATACAATTTGAATGGATTAAATGAATCATGGTAATAAAAATGGTGTGAAAAGTAAAAATATATATTTATAAAAATTACATAAATTTCAAATTATTTTATTACAAAAAATTAAGGCATGATTAACTATGAGGGACATTTAATGTTTGGAAAGATGTGCTTGGAGGGTGACGTTTGGGAAGAAGTGAACTGTCCACACAATAAAATGAGAGAGAAGGATGTGTTTGAAAAGTTTAAATAAATAAAAAATTGGGTAAATGGCAAGGAGAGAGATGTATAGGATTTGATGCTTGGAAAGATGTGCTTAGAGGGTGATGCTTGGAAAGATGTGAACGGTTCACATAATAAGAGAAGGATGTTGTGGCGAAAGCAGGGAGGTGGGTTGACTACAGAATCAACCGCGGAATACTCGTGAATGTCCCCGGGTGGCTGCAATTTCTACAAAATGAGCGAGTCTCAGCTATGCAGGGGCTGACCACAAAATCACTTCTCAAACTGTCCCAGCGTCAATCACGATTACAACGGCTCTTGGGCCCGAAAACCAATAATCACATTATATCAAAAGCAGTTATATCTCACAATATTCCAACTATATCCATAATGTAGAGTTAATGATTTGCTAACATACAGCACATATATTAAAATGAAGCGTTAATCGTGTAAAAACATCGACAAGCCACATTAGGCTTTCTTCTAGCGCTCGACCTCTAGGACGGTAGATCTCGCCATACCTCTGGTACATGAGGGGATCCCACGACGGGGTGGTAAGCTGATGGGAGAATCGCCCAAGTGGGCTGCCTCACCACCTAAGTGCGAGTGCAATGTTCCAGATTTGCCTTTGTTCAAGCAAATGCATGATCCTACTTGGATACGTAATGCATTCGGATCCAGAATTATCATAGACTCTCTCACACTCGCCTAAGCCTTGTATGAGAATTATTATTTTATTAGTGGGCAACCCTCCGTCTTGCCTATGATTAAGGCGCTCAGGCGATTGATATATAAATTGTTTGTGGACTACCCTCAGATGAATATCAATTGGTAGCTCAGACGATTGATATTTTTAAGTTTGTGGACACCCTCAGGTGATTTACATTTTTAGACTACCCTCGGCGAATTCATCTCTAGACTTATACCATGCACTAACCTACCCTCTACTGGATGTTTACAGTGCGTATGGAGATAAATGTATGGGTTAAATTAGGTCTAATCACATGCAAATATATAAACATGAATATACTCGCATAAAAATTAAATCACACAAACATGTTATGTAATTATCATTTCAAAATATAAATTAAATTTCATGGGCTAATAAAATCCTTTAAACAATTAAATTTAAATCTCGACCAAACACCTATTTCCGCGAAAATATATTTTCGAGCTTAATAAGGAATAATGAAACCCTGTTGTATTCAGGAGAAAATCATAAACGATGATTTAAGCCAGTGAACGGAAATCGCGACCATTCGACCCGATACATACCAAACAACCATTTAATACTGAGATTAAACTATTTTGTGAAATTTACGGTATCCACGGACGTCCGTAAGTCTAAACTAATTCTACAATTTCGATTATATTTCGAATAGATCCACGACCATTCGGCATTTTCCATACAAATACATGATTTAAAGCAAATATTTATGAATTTAAAACACCCAACTGACGTAACGACCAGCATTTCAATATTTGGAGTTCCAATAAATTCAAATCAATTCGGTCCCAGGTTTGGGGCGGAGTCAACCTCCGCGACCTCGAACCAAGCAGAAACATGGAAAAACACTTAAAATGGGAATAAAAGCATAAGTAGGAAAATCCTCTTGGGTTGTCAAAGGCTTCGCAAATCAGGGTCCCACGCGTTGTCCTGTGCGTGAAACGTTTCCCCTTCTTGCTCGGCCGGCCAATGGTCGGATCTCGTTACAAGAGAGAAAGCCGCTCTCTCTAAGAGCTCTCAAATTTGGAGCTCACCATCCCCCTGGCCCCGAAATCACGTTTTGTAAGCCTCATGTAGGAGATGAAGCGCTATTTGAAATTTAGATCTTGAATCGACTTTGTCCGATCTTGAAAATGACCATTTGTCCCTCATTCGGATTTGATGATATTTCTTATCGGCCCGTCCATTTTCATGTTCTACTCATACCCACTTGGTACATGAGTACTTGTTATATCTTCGTCGCGTGAAAGCGATTCCTGACACGAATGCGATGCCTTCGAGAAAAGCGTGTAAATTGCATTTGTCTCGGAAAATTAGAAATTTTCATTACTATCTTCGTTGTGAGGCGATTCAACGGTACGATCCGTTTTGTCATCTGAGATCTAGAGGAATTAATTACGGTTGCAACGTAATTACAATTTTGTAATCAAAATTACGATTTTGCCCTTATTCGGTAGATTTCTCGGGTCTTGTTCTCCCCTCCTTAAAGGAATTTCGTCCAGAAATTCAGAACCATACAATCATGCATGCGCGTAGCGCACTTTACCATGCGTATATGATCATTCGCGCTAACAGTAAGCAGCGTACGCGCCGTCGCAACGAGAAGGGATAGGTAGTCGCATCGTCCTCGTGCTCCAGTTGGCTCCTCAATCCGCAGGTGCAGCCATAGCACTTTCACTAGCCTCCGCAGTCTTGCGTGCGGCACGATCACGGCTACAAGCGGTGCACGCTGGTTCCCTCACCCCACCGAGGTCCCGTCGATTGTCGACCTCAATGCATCCCGATCCACCACATGGTGGATGCGGAGGTATATATATCGGGAGCATGGGCGTGAAACACCTCGTGGTTTTGACATCTTTGAAGCGATGCCTTCTTAGTCATAGGTGCCTATCCTACAATTATCTGAGGCCCGATAAACCTACAGAGCGCTGACTTCAGCTTATGGAACGATCGGGTTGGCGCGTGATTCCCTACCTCGAACTCTAAGAGTCGACGTCGTGCATCAGCATAGCTCTTCTACCCAGGCTCGGCGAGGAGAAGGCCGCTATCGATATCAAGCTCACCTTCGAGTGTCTACAATCGGATCGGGACCGTGATGGGCTCTCTCCCGCCTCGGTCAGCATGTGGCAATCTACGTAACCCGCCACAATGCCTCATGGTGCCATTCGTATATTATTCGCTGATAAACTGTGTTGTGGCGAATTCCACTAAGGGCAATTTATCCTCTGCCCTTATGACCCGGGACGTATGCTGTGACATGTCCTCAGCTTTTGTATATAATCCATATAACGCGTAACCACACCTGACCGCACACTTGGTGTGACCTTCCCGAGTCATAATCGCTCACAATCAATGGACCGTCAACTAGTCATATCATGAATGACATCAATCATCGAGGCCCTTGACTCAATAACGATACAATTTCCAAGGGGTATCGAGCCTCGAGTCACCCCAGGCTCCTGTCACTCGACTCACAAATTACGCGATAATATGTAGTATATTTTCATCTCGGGCACATTACTTCTCGGCTTACACTTAGGGCCTCTTACGTTTCGATTCAGCTATGAGTCTTCACTTTGGGCCAGTGGTCTAAAGATAAACTCAGCACTCACAGTGGTGGGCTGACCATACCGTGCACCCACTCCGGGTCCACCACGGCGAGAATCTCGGAGATCTCTCACTCATAATCTCATTTCTCCGGGTCGACTCGCCCATCTGGAGAACATATCGCCGTTCTCAGTATAACCTCTAAGCTGATCGATGCGGTTTCGGTATGACAGCCGACTGGGTCTCGGTGCGCGACAACTTAGATGGTTGTCAGCTCATCCATGTCAAGCCGAACATCAACAACCAATAGATTACACCGCTAAGGCCTGCATTCTGCAACACAATAGCCTTTGATCTGTGGACTTGACCCACACTTAGGCCCCTCTGGCCTATCTCTGTTGCTGGAAGTGCTTGTATAACACCCCGGCTGAAAACTAGTTCCTCGACATTACTAAGGTCTTGGAGAATAGATTTGTATACTCTCATGTTCTACCTCTAGCTTGGGGTGCTGCGTCCCGAGGGTCTTGGGATCCTGTTTGGAGAAATCCCATCGCTCATGCTCAATCCATTACCCAAGTCCTAAAACTAGTGTGGAAAGCCCAGTCTTAACCTCTTCTCGAACTTGGAGAAAGTGATCCTCCCTATTGTTACCAACACCCGTATCCCGAGTGTTTCAAGTATCCTCGATTTCTCCCTCTATGGCCAAGGTCGTCCCAACCATGGAGTCCGTATCCCGTAGGTGAAATCCTATGATCATGTTCCGAATGGACAACTTCAATCCATTCTCGTGTCTCTCGTAATACCCAGTCAATCCCAAGAAACTACGTATCTCGAAGATTGACATTCGGTCTTTTCCAACGCATCATTGCCTCGGCTTTCGGTCAGTGACACCTCTGGTGTTGACACCACGTGTCAAAAAAATCTCTCCCTCGAGTGGCTAAAACTCACGCTTCTTGAACTTAGAGTATAGGCGATGGATCTCTTAACGGTGTAAAACAATCCTCAGCGTCTCATGCTCCCATACATGTGGGAGTGGTCAAATGTCATCAGAAGATTAAATATTAATCTAGATAGTTAGAATATCCTAACCATGAGATCCATGAATGTTGTTGGCGCATTCGTCAATCCGAAAGGGCATCACATCAAACTCAAAGGTGCCCATAATGCGTCCTAAGCGGCTTAGTCTTAGGGATATCTATCTCCTAGCCCTCGGTTGATGATAACCGAGTCTGGTCTATCATGGGTAGACGCTCGTGGCTCACTGCCATTTGGTCGAATAAATCATCGATCGCCGGTAATGGAGTGGGTTCTTGATCGTGGCTACGTTTATTTGCAGCGTCGTGCGGTCGAAGGATCTTGTCATGCCGCTAGCAGGCAGGGCCCCATGGTGAAGTGCTGGGTGCAATAAACCCCGCGTCGATAGATCCTGTAGGTAGGACTACGAGGTTCCTACAACTTCAGCCGTTGCCATCTACTCTGGAATCATAGAGATGGTTAAGTACAGGTGTAACTGATGCAAAGTCTACGTCCTATGTGGAGGTAGTCAGTAGCTCATGCGGAAAAATATTCGCGTACTCACACAAACCACTCGAGGAGTAGATCTAAATTTGGTCTCACCTCGTCCTCACAGAACCAGACTACTTCTTCTTCCATGTTGTCCTAACGCGGACTCATATCTTGTCTAGAATGACTCTCGTGCCCCCACAAATACAACCACAGTGCAGATCACATTGTGTGGCGGTAACTCTCTGTGCTCTGATCGATAACAACCTTGTAAGCTGTCAGTCAATCCATCCCAAGGATGACATCGAACTCTGACATGTCCATGATCCTCCAGGTCCCTTTGTGAGGTAGAGTCCTCGAGATCTCTAACTTCGCAACCTCGACCTAACATTCTTATTCATGCAATCCCTAGGGTAGAATTCACATCTGTGACTCCTCTAAGGTCTCTGAGGTCCTTGCCCATTCAGATCATATTTGGCCTCATTACAGCTAGAGCATGTTTAGTAATCGAATCGCGTCGGTAATCCTCCGTAGCCTCACAACACTTTCTAGTTATGAACCAATGAGTACACCACCATCGGATCTTTTCCCTACTGTGAATGTCGGAGGATGTCATACTAAACCTCTGAAGGTTACTAGGATCTTCTGTCTACATTATACCAGCACATCTTTATACTTGTTAGCTATGTCCTACAACCTAATGAAGATATCTTGATTAAACAGTGGTGCTTGCCAGTACCAGTGGAGCGTCCTCATGTCCTCATCCTCTACTAGCCAAGGCGCTGAAGCTTGTATCGGGCTTAAACTATCGCGCGAGATGCATTTATGAATGAACATGATGCATCGAATTAAACACTACGCTAGTCAGCAATTGCGAGGTGAGGGCGGCACCACCTGCTCAGAGCCAAATAGAGCGCTCAGGTCTACGGCACCATGAGGTCTACACCTCTAGGACAATCCTCGCCTCATATGTCCGGTGGCAATGGTAACACGTCATGCGCAGCGACCCGAACTCGACGCAATCCACGTGGTCGACCTCGATAGCCCTCGACCTACAGCCTGTATGGCGTCGATATCTGATGCGGTATCTCAGCGTAAACCGCATTGCACGATACATTAATCATACATAACCCGGTCTTATACGCAGCCAATTTTGCATTTAAAAAATTGTTTTCAACAAATTTTATTTTCAAAAATTTCATTTTTGAAAGATTTTATTTCGAAAATTTTATCAAATTTATTTGATTTGATTTTATTTATTAAAGATTACAATAAATATTTTTTTTTTTCGAAATAATTTTATGTGAAGCAGTGTTCGTGAGCCAGGAGTCTGACCGGTATTTCGGAAACGCTCAGAATCAAACCGGTCAAAACCGCCCGTTGCATGAGCCTAAATTGGCCCGACCCGATTGCACCGGCGCGCAGGTACGCGAGCCGCGCCCGTGGCATGCGGCAGGTGCTCGACGCCCGGCCTTTCTTTGCGCACACCACCGCCTTGGCCTTGACCTTTGCCCGGCGCCTTATTTGCCGCTATTCCCTGTCTGATCTCACAATACAAATCATGCGATGTTAATTCATTCTGCGTTTTAGTTTTCATTATAATTATTTTTCATGCTTCCAGCCGATGATCATAAATCTAAAAATCATTTTTTTTTCTTCATTTTCCATAATACTCAAATAAATTTGTAAATATTTATTTTCTTCCAATTTCTTCAATTTTACCACTTGTAAAATCATAGAAATTTATTTTCTTCAATTCTCATCAAATAAATTTATAAAAATTTATTTCCTCATATTTTCTTCAACTTAGAAAATTATTTTCATCACCTGATAGGCCAAATAAATTTATAAAATTTATTCTTTTCATCTTCTTTTCCAGTTTTTGTACACTGTACCACTCAAAATATTTTCTAAAATATCTTCTACACTTCCATGTGCTAATCACCAAGCACACATACAATCTCAACACCTAAAATATGTCAAGCACACCAAACACACAACACTGTGACATAAGGTATACACGCAATCATCAAATATTCACACAAAATTTCATCAATCACACAAAACACACCAACACTGCGTGCACGTAGTGTCTAAGTTTTAATCGTGATTTCCTAGGTAATCTCATACCTAACTCAACATCGGCACACCTAGTGGTGATGCCATCCTCAACCATGGCCTAAGCCCGATTCTCAATCTATGGGTTTCCATATACTATACTCTTCATCAAACCACCCATGTGGTGATGGATACTGAGCCCAGGAGCTCTTTGGTATTGATATACCTAAGCGCTCGATACCAAGGCTGTGACCGTAGCCCGGCAGGGGGTCAGTTGACTGCCGTCGACCGCGGAATACTCGTGAATGTCGGGTGGCACGTATTTTTCTAATCAGGCGGGAATCTCCCTTTGTACGGGAGCTCTACCCCAGAATACAAAATCTTCATGAACTGTCCCAACGTCAATCACTTTGATTACAACGACCTCTTGGGCGAAAACCAATACTAATCACTATATCCAAAACGGTTATATCTCACAATATTCCAAGCTATATCAAAAATAAGGATTAATGATTTGCTCTGCCACAGCATATATTAAAATACGAAAGCATTCTGACATGTAAACATCAACAAGCCACATTAGGCTTTCTTCTAGGCGCTGACCTCTAGGGACGAAAAGTCTCCTCGCACGCTCGATTTTTGTGAGGGGGGATCCCGATAGGGGTGAGCTAAAGCTTCCGGTAGGAGGAATCGCCTAAGTGGGTACACTCACCACCCTAAGTGCGGTGCAATGTTCCAATTTAAACACATTCAAGCGAATGCATGATCTACTTGAATGTCTGCATGACCTTCGGATCGGTCCTCACCGAGCTCTGCACCAGCCTCGCCTGTTCATAGAAATTATTATTTTATTATTGGACAACCTCAGTGTATATATATCAATTGGCGCTCAGACTGATTGATATATAAATTGTTTGTGGACTACCCTCGATGAATATCAATTGGGCGCTCAGACGATTGATATTTTAAGTTTAATGGACTACCTCCGATGATTTACATTTTTGACCACCTCAGACCACGTCCTCTCTAGACTTGCCATGCACTAACTCCTATACTCTAGGATGTTTCGGTGCGTATGGAGACATCATGTATGCCGATTCAGTCGGTCTAATCACATGCAAATATATAAACATGAATATACTCGCATAAAATTCAATCACACAAACATGTTATGTAATTATCATTTCAAACCTGAGAATTAGCTCACATGGGCTAATAATCACAGAAACATTTATTTAAATCTTTCGGCCCGAGCACCTATTTTCACGAAAATATATTTTCAAACGTTATTAGGGAATGGTAAAACCACTGTTTATTATTAAAATCCTCGCAGACGGTTATTAGTGAACCGAAATCACGACCATTCCGGCCCGATACGCATACCAAGCTCAACATTAATACACAAGTTAAGTAACCCTTACCCAAATCAATTTATCTGGGCATTATAAAAGTCTCCAAATAATTCCTACAATTTCGGTCCCATGTTTTAGGACCGTCTAACCATTCTGACATTTTCCATACAAATATTACATGATTTAAAGCAAATATTTATGAATTTAAAACACCCAACTGCCCGCTAACAGCCAGCGTTTCAATGCGGGTTCCGGTAAATTCAAATCAATTCGGTCCCGAGGTTTGGGGCCGTCAGCCAACACCAGCGGCGCCAGCCAGCCAAAGCGTGGAAAATGGCTTACAAAAATGGGAATAAAACGCCAAGTAGGAGAAAATCCTACCTCTTGGAGTTGTCAAAACTTCATAAATCAGAGTGCATGATTGTCCTGTGCGTAGAGCGTTTACTAACTTTGCTCGGCCGGCTGATGGTCGGATCTCGAATTTTCTAGAGAGAAGCGCTCTCTGCTCTAAGAGCTCTCAAATTTGGGCTACGACTGCGTCGCACGACTGAATCACGTTTTGCTTAAAGCCTCATGTAGGAGATGAAGCACTATTTGAAATTCGTCTTGTAGTCCCAACTTGTCAATCTTGAAAATGACAGTTTTGTCCTCTATTCACGGATTTGATATTAGTATTCATATTGTCCAGTTTAAATCGTTTTATACTCTTTATTTGCTTATGGTACCTTGAGTACTTGTTATATCACCTTCGTCGCGTCGAAAACGATTCTGACACCCGAAATGCGATCGCCGGCGTGTAAATTCCGACTGTCTCAGAAGAATCTAATTTTAAAATCTTATTAGATTCATTGAGACAGATTCGACGAGTATGATCCGTTTGTCATCTGAGATCTAAATTAATTACGGATTTTTAACCGCATGGTAATTTAACAATCAATCTGATTTTGCATAATGGGGAAGTGGAATTTACCGAGATCTTCTGAGATGTCTTGAAAAGTTTAAATAAATAAAAAATTGAGTAAATAGATAGAAAGAGACGTATATGATTTGATGCTTGGAGGGTGACTCTTAGGAAGATGTGAAGCGCGCTTTGATAAGAAGAGAAGAGGATGTCTTTGGCATTTTAAATAAATAAAATTGTGAAAATGGACGGGAGAGAGGCGTATGTGATTTGATCTTTGGAGGGTTCTTTCTTGGAAGAGTGTGACTTGCATACTGAATGCAGAGGAGAGAGAATGATGTGTTTAAGTTTAAATAAAATAAAGAATTTTGGTAAATCATGTGAGGAGAAGTCATAAATTATTTGATCTTGGAAAGGCGTGAGCGCAGCGCAATAAAAGGAGAGAAAGGATGTGTTTGAAAAGTTTAAATAAATAAAAAAATTTGGTAAATGGCAAGGAGAAAGATGTAAGGATTTGATCTTTGGAAGATGCTTTAGAGGGTGATCTTTGGAAAGATGTGAGCAGAGTTCCACATAATAAGAGGAGAAGAAAGGATGTGTTTGAAAAGTTTAAATAATAAAAATTAGAGTAAATAAAATAGAAAGAAGGCATTATGATCGGTACTTGGAGGTGACTCTGGGAAGATGTATGATGCGCTGCTATAGAAGAAAATGATATGCTTGAAATTTTTAATAAATACAAGAAAATGTAGAAAATAGGTAAGGAGAGAGGCGTATATGATTTGATCTTGGGAGGATTCTTTCTTGAGAAGATGTGACTGTACACAATAAGAGGAGAAGAAGGATGTCGCATTTTTAATATGATAAGTGTAAATTGTGAGAGAGGCTGTATATGATTTGTCCCTTATTTTACTACCTTTTTCTCAAAATCTGTAATACCTAATTACCTATATACTCATATAGGGCTTCTTCTTTTAATTTCTTTTAGGATACATTTGAAACCCAAAATGCTAGAAAAAATTAAAAAATTAAAGAAAAATTATTATTATTTTTATGTTTATGGAAAAATAAATAAAAATCAAATATAGTCAAAGTACACATATTTTAATTCTTAATCTTATATAATAAAAACAAATAATAAAATGAATCATGAATAATATAAATTAATTTATTAGATTCATACATTTCATTTTATTTTCACTTTTCTTATATTTTCTTTGCATAATATTTTTGGTTTTAAGCAGACCTAAATATATTTTTGAAGAATATTTAATGATTATTACTAATATCTAAGTGACTTTTATTATAAAGATTGTGAAAAGCAATGAAAAATGTTTTATATTTAAATTCTTAATCAGCATAATGAAACTAATTAGATAGTAATAACACAGTGACATTTTTTTTATGCGCAATCGAGACCAATATAAGAAGATACCCCCTAAACTGATATTATTCCAATTAAGTAAACCGGACTATTCAAGAAGACATGAAAATTAGGGTGTGATGTCAATTTGTGTAATTTATTATTGTTTTAATCTGTTCAAAGAGTCAATAAATTTGTCTTATTAGAGGATATACTATATTTAAACGACTTAAATTTTATATTTTTAAACACTAACCTCCCCGAGAGTCTTGATCTGATAGGTTGGATAATAAATAAATAAATAAAATCTAGTTGTCCAAGAGGAATAAAAAAAATAAAGTGGAGAATTGGAATAATGTGCAATATGAAAATATGCATATGCATGCCAACCAATGCACCATTTTACTCCAAACATTCTATAATTTTTTCTCATGTCGTGAATATAAAAAAAAAAACAAAATTATTTTATTTTATATCTATAACTCATTATTAATATAAAATTAATAATTTTGAAAATTTAAACCATTAAATTATACTTATTTAATATAGATAGAACTCAATCCAAAATATCGACTCAATAGATAGGAGGAGAGTCTCTTAAGCTTAACTATCATTTCACTGTCTATGTGAATAAGTACCGAGATCGTATCATGCCGCGCAGATAGTGGACGTTTACGAGCATTTCATTTCTGAATAGCTTTTTACGTGGACTCTTTCTTGGGATATCAGTTCATTTGGGATCGTATCATTGTTTATCTTTAGAAAGTTAGGCGTGCGTGAAAAACTCACATTACAGCTATAATTTTCACTATGGACCTGCTTTTAAAACATAAGGTAGTCATCGTCCAAGTAGTCTTTTTTTCTACGCATCGATTCTTAATGAAAATTTCAAAGATAAATATTCAAACTCAATAGAAGAGTCTAACCAAAATAATCGATCCTATAGATTGGAGAATCTTTTAAGCTTAAGTATTACTTTATAATATTTTATTGAAGCTTAGATATAGGATTATATGAGTTTCATTATCTTTAGATGTAAAGAGGATGTTTAAATAAGAAAATAAAGATTCAAATAAGTTATTTTATAAATGAAATTTTATTTTCCAAGTCAAGTAAAAGTTTAATTTATTATGGTCTCACTTTTAATTTATTAATCATGGATTATTTAAGGATTATTATTATTATTTTTAAAATGGACTTTGGTAGGAATGATTTTCTGTTCGTTTAACTACTTATTTATTTATTTGAATTCAACCATGCATATTATATGCGAATATTTATTGATTCTAAGTTCACTAGCATATATTTTAAATACTTTTTAATTTATGTGTAAATAATTCTATTTGCTTCAAGATAAATATGATAACAATCGGCTTGATATTCGGATTATGAGTAAATTCTCAAACAATGTTCTTCAGTAATAAATAATTGAATTAAATTAGCTACTTTTTCTATTAAAACAATTTATAGCTATTTTTGAATCCCCTTCAATCTCTAAGTTTAAGAAACCATAAAACAACATTTCTCAGAGCTATACATTCTGCTATAATAATCGAGGCATTACCTAAATATATGTTTTCAACCATTTTAATAACTTTATTAGAGTCTCTAACAACTCATCCTAAAACACTTGTATCTTTCATCTTTGAATCATCAAAATTGTTGAATATTCTCTGTGGGGAGAATCTAGCAGGAATCAATTTTCCAATTCTCACGAAGGACATTACATCGCCGTTATTAAGATAAGAATCATTCTCACTCTCAAAATCTTTGGAAAGTTAAGATAACTTTCTCAACGAGGAAAAAGGGTTGGGTATATTCTCTAATCCATACCTATAGATTAGGAGTTAACATGTCCATAAGAACATTGGCATTTAAGCTTCAAATAATAAAGTGTAATAGGTTGAATATATTTCTTGCACTCGAAAGGCAAAATTCCAAGATCAAGACTTCAAGTTGTGATTACTTAAAAGGGTGTAGATCCATTGGAGCCATAACTCAATTGTATAAAGAAGAGAAACTCGGGTTTGAAGCTTCAAGCTAGTGGAACTTGTAAGGACCTTGATCATTGGAACCTCTGAGCATCCCGGCAATGCACGTGAACCTCTGAAAAGGTGATCCGACGGTATGTCGACCACGCTCTTCGATGATTAAGTTAGCAAAAAATGGAAAAGAAGAAACTGAGAATTCATACAGTTGGAAAAAATTGCCTTATCGTGGAAATCTTTCCGATTTGTAGGGCTCAGTTCACAAATCTCTCCTTGATTTTAGGGATAAAATATCTTGTTCCTATCAAGGATTAATCTTCCGAGAGATAAGGGATTTTGGATCTGGGTCATCCGCAGATAAATATTTCTTTTACGTATTTTCCGCCTTCATATGCTTATCCATAACAAACTTCCCATATACGATAGAATGGTAGGAATTTGAGGGCTTAAAATCCTAAATGTCTTGTGCAGGCGAGTCTTTGGCTTACCAGCTTTCTTAGACAGGCTTTAAGACTCTCTTGTCTGGATAATACCCGCCTGGTTTTAATATGATAAGTGGGCTTAGACCGTTTCACAACGCGAGCCAAGCGAGCCTTGGGTCCATTAAGTGATAGGTCTAAAGATCTATTGATACTCCACAGACCACATTTGATTTTAAGTTAGGACGGGATATAAACATTGAAATTCCACAATAGAATTCACTATCCAGTTTTGAGATAAAATTTAAAGATCTAGCTATTATCTGTTAAAAATTTTCTAACGTATTTTTTTTTTTGACCTAAACATTTTGGTTATGATAGTAAACTATCATAAAACTGATTCTAGACTAGTCCTCATACTTATATTGTATTTAAATACTTTAGTTTATATCATTATGCATTATCCCCATTGAGACTCAAACCCATGACCCCTCCCCTTTTTATGCCCTGTCTTTTTGAAACATTATGTGTTCTACCACATGAACAAGACATGATGGACAAATTTTCTATACTATTTGGATTATAATGGAGCGCGTTTATGGTTAAATATGGAATATACCTACAATAAACTAATGTAATGAGAACAATAACATTTTTTGACTACTTTTGGTCATTTTATCATGTGATCTTAGTGGAGAAATACATGTGTCGATCGTCCTTGAAGAACTTGCAAATAATTCAAATCATCAGCTTAGTTCTTCAAAAAGCCATACTAGATTAAGATCATTCTAAAGTTATTTATAAATCATGGAACTTTGATGCATGAGAATATAAATTCAAAAACATAAAAATAAAGAAATCAATTTAAAGATGCCTGAGAGCTTTAAAATGATTTGATTATCTCCTCTCATCCAAATAGAGAAAATTCACTATTCTTAAAAACACAGTACAAAATTAAGAATATTAAAGTATTTACAGATTAGGAAAAATCACAAAAATCAAAAATTATACATGATTACTCATGATGTTTAATTAGTCAAAGACTTTTTATAAATTATTGTTTAAAAAAAAAAGAAAAAAAAGGTCATATGAGAGTAAAGAAAAATCGTGGGCCCACTAAAATTGTATCTCATCCCTCTCTCACAACAACATAAAACTAAAAATTTCAACCCTATCTTAAAATTAGTATCAAAGTGATGAGCTTAAAAGTCATCCATTTTCAATCCATTTTTCTGATTGATTTCTATCTAAAAAAGACTGATTTATGTTCAGAAATGTTGAATAACTCCTGCTTTGCTATGCGTGGGAAATTCAAGAGAAGAGGATATTCGCGGTACTAGAGATGACTGGATGGTGAATTCTGCGAATTTGTTGAGATGATGTTGCGTGGGTGATGTGCACGAGGAAGAAAGGACACATTGTAGCGGCCTTTGTTGTGGGTGATGAAGAATCACATAAGGTGCATAGCGAGGAAACTCCAAGTCAGGTCAACCATAAATTAATGAAGAGCAGCCGAATGTTTACCTTACCATTTTGGTCAGCGACGGGGTGAATGCGGCGAAGACATGGAGGTTGTGACCGCAGGAATAGAAGTCGCGACATAAGATCTTCAAGAAGAAAGAAGATCGACATCTAGAAGAGTTTGCGACATCAACAACGAATCGAGAAGAGTCGCGACATCGTTCGAGTGGTGCGCGTATCAATTCTGAAAGATTAAAGGTAAGCGGCGTCGTCATTCGGTGGTCGCGACATAGTTGAAGAATTAAGTCGCGGCGTCTTGATTACGACATGGTCCGGAACTAAGATTGGCGTCATCTAGTGGTGTGACATCGAGTTCGAGGAAAGAAGGTCGCGGCGTCATTCGGTGTTGGCGACCATCGGAGTTAAGGAACTAAGGTCGCGACATCATTTGCGATGCGACGTAGTCGAGGATCTTTAAAGCCAGTCGCGACCAAATAAAAGCTTCTGCGGCGTCGGCGAACTCTGGCGGAATCCACGACAAAATCTCCAGTCGGCGACATTAACAAGCCAAATGGGCGGTTAATCACGAAATCCACAAAGATGCATTGAAGTTAGAATGACTTGAACTCCTATCATCTGCTTGGTACTATTGAAAAGCGACTCTCGGCGGCTGAAGTCTGGGTGGCGGGCTCACGGCGTATTTTAATTTTCTTTTCTTTGTTTTTTGTTTTCATTTTAAGATTAGTTTGTTCATTCGTTCAAATTTGGATGCGGGCGTTAACTTTAAGGTAGAAGGCGAGATCACGAAATTCTATTTCTTTCAAATTACTACCTGGTTTGTTTAATTCCAGAACCAATTTTTGAGTGGTTGTTCGATTCTGATGGTTTTTCTTGATCAATGATATCCACTGACCCAACTTTGGGGGCCGTGGCCCAGAGCACTTGGGAATGGGAAGGCATAAGGCCTGCGAAGCAGTGTGAAAGCCTTGTGGAAAATTCATGTGTCGACTATCATACGATCCCACTTTGCCCATATATATCCACATGCATATTTATAATATGCTCGGATATCGAACATCAATAGGGAGAAATAAGTCTAGATCCCATACACACCGTCATCCTTACACAAAATGAGCAGAAATTATAAATTACCAAAAACATACTAATATTCAAATGCGCTAGTGACACCTAGATTAAATAGACAAAGATTTATAATATCATAATAGTACATGTAACTTAGCTAGTGAAGGAAAGAATTCGACGGGTTATCGAGATCTATGAAATTGACGATTGAAAATAATTGAGGTATCAGTCTCGAGAGTGAGTTAATATCACATAATTCATACCATATCCTGACAAAATGTTATACATAATTATAAATGCATAAGTATAAACATGGTAATGAAAATTATGTGAAGGATTCCATAATCGTATACGCACCTGACATAGTTCATGTCATAACACAAATATCACGTCAATTGAGACATTAGTGGGACCCTATATTCCAATACTATAAGCCCTACGGCTCTCTTCCAAATCCAGTAGGCCAGCGCCCAGGAGAGTGCTTTCGACGGGGTCCTTAACTCCGGTCGACACTTATTCCAGTAACCTATGGCGGCGCCGAAATGCAAACCGGGGTCCTTACCTCCGACCCACTAACATATCATAATCCCGCGGCAGGCGCCCGAAATGCCTTCGACCGGGGACCTTACGGCATCCCAGGAAAACGGCTCGACAGGGAACTCATGTTCATAACCATAAACCTATAACATAATCGGTGTCAAGGTGCGCGCGGTCTGATGTAACCCATTAGGTGGTGATGTGCTATAGTTCTCGCCACCGAACATGCTCATTGCAATGCCGCGGCAATATCACTCGACAATACGCTCCACATCCGTCATCACCAACAGTCTAATATCACGAGATATATTTCATAACAACTAAATAATTTAGTTACCATAGTAAATACAATTCCAATAGTAATAATCATGTCGTGTGATGATGGGTGTAGCCCTAATACCATAAATGCTATACAATGCATGCGAGATGATGTGTCATAAACTATATGATATCAACTCACGAAAGAATGGGTCTGGGTAAAACCTTTCTCTGAAACTGCCACAGCATCATTGGACAATCTAGAATAGAAAAGACATAATCGATATCGAGATTGAGGTTTTGGCCGCTCAGACTAAACTAGACAATTCCGCAGGCTAGACCGATATAAGGCACATTTAAATTCGCAAATTCAGCAGTTCCCACTAAGCTGGACTTAACTCCTGTAAAAAAACAATTAGAACTTGCTAATCTTATTTCAATATACACGATAAATCAAATATCGAAGTAGGGCCATCTGACTACAGTTTTATTGACTAGTCCGATCATCAACTCGACAAATTTGTATTCGCAATATACACAATCAAAAATCTCATTAACTACTTCGGGATCATCTGATACAAGTAACTTAATTGGCGTGATTAAAATGGTTGGACATATTCAACGTACATTATTTAACAATTAAAATCGATTATCGGGATAAATACACACGGTGGAGAGTTCCCACACGTTTTAGGGTACATGGATTCTTTCTAGAAGCTCCGAATGCGAGCCGATCTGCAGCCGGAACCCGCGGGCGAGCGAACATTACATCCTAGGCACGCTTCGAGGCCGCCCATGCGTAGATGGTGGTGGAAAATTTGAGGTTGCGGTTGTTCAGGACACCGCAGCGAAGCCAGCTCGAGGACCAAAAGGTGTTCGTTTTCGTCGGAGGATGCCGGTGAGCGGAGTCGGCCGGCGGTCCAATCGGCGAATACGCCGGTTCGCCGGCAAAACGATCTTGGGATGTCGATCAAGGGTAGATCCTTAAGTTTTTGGGGGCGAGAAGTTCAGATCTGGTGTCGGTTTGGGACGGAGGTGGTAGGAAATAGGCGAAACGGTCGGCGGCAAGGGCGGGAGAAAGCACGGCGTGTTCGGCGAGACGGGTAGCATTCGAGGCGGGCAAAGCTGTCTGGTGGCCCGGAGATGGGGATTACCTTTCCCCGATCTTGGGCAATGGATTGATCATTGGGATGTTTGGGTGTATCGAGTAGGGTGCATGTGCCGTAGTGTCGGGGAGAGAGAGAGAAGGTGGGAGGTTGGGATGGTAATTTGGTAAAGTTGCCAAATTTCCTTTTTCTCTCCTCTAAACTTAAACCATACAATTAGTCCCTAATTACACTTGATTTGGGCACTTTATCTAATTAAAATCCCAACAATAATATAAAATGTATATATTACAATTAATAATGCATAATGAATGTTATTTCGATGAATTGTAGGTGAAATAACATATTATGTCCCCAAATATCTGCTGGGATTAATAAATGTATCTATACGAATTAAATTTAATAATTCCAATTTAAAACACATCAATTAAAATTAAGATATTCACGTTTCTCCTCCACTTAAGAAATTAGATTATAATTTAGGAATAAGAAATATACCTTATCAGCACAGGATAAGTGATAATGGGTATGACCGTCGCATCTCTTTCGGATTCCCAGTACTCTTGTTCAGATTGATTAGCCACTTAGGACCTTGACCATCAGACCCAGAAGCTTTCGATCGGGTTAACAGGCTGTGGTATCCATGAGTAGTTACGAGATTTGGCTCCTCATACGATAAATCCTCATGATCTCTACTTATTGAGCTGTGCACATGTGAAGGTCAGCACGTGCTCTCGACATAGATATATGAAAAGGCCAGGATGAATATTGGCGAAATTAGGTGGCAACTCCGTCGGTAGGCTACATCCCAACTCACATCCACAATCTCAAATGGTCCGTAGCGAGGTCTTAATTTCCCTTTCTTACCAAATCTCATCCGCCTCGCATCAGGAAACCTTGAATGTACTACTTGCCAGAACTCCACGTGTGTTCTCTTTGGGGTGCATAGCATCTTACATGCTGCGGCGGTCACTCCTTCGATACCGAATGATAGGAATCTTTCGAAGTGATTTGAACCAATTCGGGACGCTAATTTCCTTTCTGGCTTTATTTGTAGTGGCAGATCTACACTTCACTATGTATAATACACAGCAAAAAAGGCGACATCACGTTCTAGCGTGATAACTATTGTTAATGAACTCCACCTTGAAGGTAAATGCCAATCCATGACCATCAAAATCTTCTCTTGTCTTAACATGTGTATTAATATGAGATAGTCCTCTCAGATTGTCCATCCGTCTGAGGGTGAAAAGGCATGCTAAAGTCCAATGGTATAAGCTCCTCATGAAGTTTCATGAAAACCTAAAGTGAGTGGGGCCTATCGAGACACAATCGGCGGGATCCATGAAGACTAACAATCCCTCTCGATAACCACACCTAGCATACCTAGCTACGGAAAAGTTGTCTTCACGGGTAAGAAGTGTACCCGACTTAATTCATTGTTATTATCACCCGAATGGAATCGCTGCCTGCTAAGTTCGAGTAACTTGATCCGCAAAGTCCATGGTAATATTCTCCCATTTCCCTCTGGAATGAGAGTGCATTCCTAGCAACCAGGCGGCTTGTGCTCAAGTTTGACACGCTTGCAAGTCGAGCACTTGGATACAAACTCCCGCTACATCCTTCTTCGTACCACTCCACCCGATAAGTTACCCTTAAGATCATGATACATCTTAGTGGGCAAGGGATGAATCTTTATGCTTGTATGATGAGGGCGAGGCCCCTGCTTCCATAATCTCTTTCTAAGTCCATCAACATCGGGGCGCACAATCTAGTACCCGATCTCAGCGTGCCATCTTCCCCCGATCACAAATCACACGCCGACCTGGCGAACATCATCCGTAATTTTCATCAGCGTAGGTCCTACGCATTGGAGTTGTCTTAATTACATCCATCAGGCCCGGTTGTCACGAAATGTGCTAAAAGTGCTCAGGACTCCAACACCGCTAGTATTTATCAGTACGATCGCCTGAATTCATACAACTCCCTAGTCAATTGTCGCCTTCTCTGCACCATGTAGGCGAGGCTGCTTTGATGATTCCCTACCAAGCATACGCATACCACCTTAGCCTTACGAATGATCTTGAATAATCTGGTCGAGTCTTTTAACAACTCAACCATCTCCTGCACCTCAGGATTAAACTCTCTTTGAAAAGATGTACTTGAACTCTTATGATCGGTGAAGATCTCATAAGTCCCTCTCACAAAGTAATGCCTCAGTTTGCTGTCTGAATCCTTTAACGCCATCTCCGAGTCATAGAGTTAGGTAGTGCGCTCATGTCTCTTAATTTAAACATGTAAATCACCTTACCATCTTTGCATCAATACACACGCAATCAGAGCTCTAGAAGCGTCACAGTACCTTTGTATAACCTCCTGTACAGGAGAAGGTAATGCGACCACCCGGAGGCGAGAGGTCAAGCGATCGCCGGCTTACGAAAACTGCCTCATGACCCCTGTCAACAAGAACCACATTCTTACGGGTTAACATGGCTCAAGGGTGCAACGATCTCGAAAAATCTGCGGCGGCGATATGCGGCTAAACCGAGCAGACCTCGATCCGCAGTGGTTGGTCTGCCTTGATATGTTGCCCTCTATCTTCTTGGGATCAGCGAATACCTTCCCTCGATACTACATGTCCCAGAAGGCTACCTTATCCATTGAAAATTCACACTTGGAAAATTTGGCATATAATTCTTGCTCCCTCAAAGTCACGCATTACTATCCTTAAATGCTCTACTGTTCCTCCTCGCTCCAGGGAGTATAAGATATCATCGATGAGACACAGTACAAAGCGATCCCGGGGAAGGGTTTGAACACTTTCTGATCGTCAAATCCATAAAAGTAGGTGCATTAGTGAGTCAAAAGACATCACTAAAGGGCATAATGGCGTACCTCGTCTGAGATACTGTCTTGAGGAACACATCCTCATGTCTTATTCTCAATTTGATGATATCGACCCGTAGATCAATCTTAGAAAAACATGATGCACCCGAGCGATCAAACGAGTCATCTATTCGAGGAAAGCGGATATTTGTGCGAACCAGTACACTTGTTTGAACATACGTAGTCCATACATAGCCGTAGTGAACCATCTTTCTTCTTTTACAAATGCGATGCAGAGCACGAGGAATGCTAGAGCTGACAAAACTGTCTAATAAATCCTGGCAATTGCTCCTTCGGCTCCTTGACTCCTTGAGGTGCCATCACATAAGGTGGCAAGGAGATAGAAGGTTGTGCGGTACAACATCAGTAAAATTCATCTCCCTGACCAGGTGGCTGACCTGAAGCGCTCCTGCAGGAAGAACATCGGGGAAATTCACAAGCGATAGGGACATTATGCGGCTCTACTATCTCTACCCGCTAAAGTCCACGTGAGAGCCGGATAACCCTGACATCCACGGCGTAACATTCGCCTAGCTATAATCGTGACACCAGGATTAGAGGGCTGGTATCTTGCTCCTTGCGAGCAAACTACGTATCCTTGGAATCGAAAAATCACACACCTGCTTCTCACGGCAATCCGGTGGCATAGTCTTAAGCTAACCGAGTCCGTACAGTATCCACATCAAATCCATCACATCGGTATAATTAAATGCAAGGAGTCGCATCAAGCAGAGATCGGACACGATAGAAAATATACATCTGCCTCCCAGGCATCACTTTTTAATTTAACACGATAACAATCATGCTATTATCATGTGATATAACCAGTGAAACTGGTGGTCTCATATTACTTCCGCTAAGATTACTCATAATGATAACCTTATCATAGCTCCTAACTTTTCGTAGTACCCTTTAATTACACCCATGGTGTTATTACCACAATAAATAGTATCAGAGAGCCTCAAGCTATTGAAATCCTTTAATAAAATACTTTTAATAGAATACACTCTTCACTTCTTTTAGATCTTTGATAGTTTCTTTGAATAAAATTCTCACAACATTACTTTGAGGTGATGTCCTCATCACAAAGGGCTACAACGCATGATCCTACAATGCAATGTAATACTCTTTGTGTGTAGAATGTATGATTTATGATGCATGCCCTAGTGATGCATGCTCATGCTTTATGTCTTAGTCTGCATTTATTATGCAATTCTAGTGTTGAAATGTCTATAACTATCCTCTTTTATGGAATTTGGGCTAATATTAGTTTCAAACAAACTAAGTAAACTAATTATAGGCTCAAGTTTCTCTGGTTTAAGCATCAAAAAGGATATAACATCTGCCTTATTCTTACTCTTCGTTAATCATGACAATATTCCACAAATCCATTTAGTTCATCTAACCGTCTAATTCCAATTGTAGTCTTAGATGTTATCAACGTTGTGGAAAAAAGACGACTACCTTCGCGGAGAATCATTCGGTGTGTAAAACCCTGATTAGAAATAATTCTCGATGCGATTTAATATCCATGTATTCTTTAACGAAAAATTTGGGGAGACTTAAAGGTCCCAACATCCACCTCGTAGCATATTCTAACATTGTAAGTCATTCTAAAGCCAGCAATCGACCGCCCTTGTCATCTAGCAAGGAATAAACTATTAAAAATGGCAGGCTATACCTTATAATATCATGTCGAAACAACCTTATGTCTGAATAATTAAGCAATATAGCAATCTACCCTTTCAGATCACAAGGCACCACAGGATGCCAAACATGAATCGAAGCTAGAAGCATGCCTTTAAACTTTCTGCTCATTGTCTTTGGAATGACATAAAGCATGTGACCTCATAGTTGGCCTCCTAGGCCTCCTCATCGAAGCCCAGCGACTCGGTACAACATACATTGCATTGCCCTCGAATCTAGTCTCATACTAAAAAGTAAACACAAGACTAACTCAGGATAACATGAGGCAGCCACCTAATAGGCGAGCGAAACTAGATCGCAATGTGTGCAGACAGGGCGAACTCATCTAATTAGCGATCTTTGGAAACTTAGACTACAGGCCATGAAATGAACTCTACGACTTTAGTACCAACTTTGTCATTGACTGGGAGACGTGGCCCGACACTAGGAATGGGAAGGCATAAGGCCATAGAGCAGTAGTAAGCCTTATTGGAAAATTCATGCTCGACTATCATACGATCCATCTGCCTATATATCCACATGTTTATATGCTCAGGATATCGAACATCAATGGAGATAAAGTCTCGATCCTTGCCGTCATGGCCACACAAATGAACTGAAATTATAAATTACAAACATACTAATATTCCCAAAATCTTTAACGGTGACACTAAATTAAATAGACAAAGATTTATAATATGTAATAATTGCAATAGCAAGCGAGCAGAGGAAGAAAATTCGGCGGGTTATCGAGGATCTAACGAAGGAGGATGGCGGTACTGAAAATAAATTGAGTAATGGGGTCTAGAAGAGTGATTAATATCACATAATTTCATACCATATCCACAGCCAGAAATGTTATACATAATTATAGTAACGCATAATATAAACATGGTAATGAAAATTATATTATGAAGAGTTCACGTAATCATGTAGCATGCTTTGACATAGTTCATGTCATAACACAAATATCACGTCAGTTGGACATTAGTGGGACCTTATGTTCCAATACTATGAAGCCCTACGGCTCTCTTCCAAATCAATGGGGCGGCGCCCAGGGAGAGTGCTCGGCCCGGGTCCTTAACTCCAGTCGACATATTCAATAACCTATAGTGTGCCAGAGAGAATGCTTGACCCGGGTCCTTACCTCGACCACTAACATATCATAATCCATAGCCCAGTGCCCAGGAGTAGCTCGACAGGACCTTACCTCGGCATCCGGAAAGCGGCTCAGTAGGAGACTCATGTTCAACCATAAACCTATATAAACATAATCTGATCCAATACCCCGGTCTTGTACTGATCTGATGTAACCCGTTCGGTGGTATGTCCTGCTATAGACCCTATTACAAACATTCAGATACAATGCAATAATATCAATACAACAATGCACTGCTCACATCCATCATCATAACAGGTCTCATATCTGGATATATTTCGCAACAACTAAATAATTTTAGTTACCATAGTAAATACAATTCCAATAGTAATAATCATGTTTCGATGGTTGTAGCCTAATACCATAAATCTTCATGCAATGCATGAGATGATGTGTCATAAACTTCTGATATCGACTCCATAGGAAAGAATCGGGTCCTGTTCTACACCTCAATTGCCTGGCGTAGGCGTTGGACAATCTAAATTGAAAGACACAAAGTAATATCGAGATTGAGGTTTAAGCAACTCAGACTACGACTATAGACAATTCCACAGGCTAAAGTAGATACTAAAACATTAAATTCACGAATTAAATGGAACCTCTAAAAAGCGAAACAACTCTGCAAAACAAAGTCGAACTTGCTAAATAACATTTCCAATATACACAGTAAATCAAATATCGAGCCGGGCTATACAACTACAATTTTATTTTATTCTGTCTGATCATCTTCGACAATTTGTATTCGCAATATACACAATCGATCATTATGCCGGATCATCTGATACAAGTAACTAATTCAACGTAGTCAGAAATCACGGTGGACATATTCCGCGTACATTATTTAGCAATTAAAATCGATTATCGGATAAATACGATTAGAAGTTCCCTGTTTTAAATTTATAGATTCTTTCTGAAGCTCGAATCACGAGCCAGTCACCAGTGGAACCACGGGCAGTGAACATTACATCTGTGGGCACGCTTCGAGGCCAGTAGCCGCGCCGATGGTGGCGGAGAAAATTTGAGTTCTTAGGAATTTGATTCCAGGGAGCCACGACAAGCTCGAGGACCGAGGTGATCGTTCGTCGAGGACCAGATGCTTGGATGACCCAGCGATCCCGACTCGGCGAGCTCCGCCCTTCGTTCCGGCCAAGCGATCTTGGGATCATCGATCAAAGGTAGATCCATGAGTTTTAGAGCGAAGTTCGGATCTGGTGCTTCGGTTTGGGACCCGGAAGTGGCGGAAATAGCCCTTGATCGGCGCGGTAAGGGGCGAGGAGAGCCTTGCGGGCGGTCCAGCGAGCGGGTAGCATTCAGCGGAACGAGAAGCAATACAAGGGTGGCGGAGATGGGGATTACCTTTCCGTCTTAGGGCCAGCCGGTCAAGTCGGCCGGAATGGGTGGATAAAACCGGTAGGGTGGCGCGCCGTGGTGTCCCGGGGAGAGAGAAGGTGGGAGGTATGGTAATTTGCAAAGTTGCCAAATTTCCTTTTTCTCTCCCTCTCAAACTTTAAACCATACAATTAGTCCCTAATTACACTTGATTTGGGCACTCTATCTAATTAAACCCAACAATAATATAAAATGTATATTACAATTAATAATGCATAATGATAATTATTTAGATAATTTGTGTGGTCAAAATAACATATTATGTCCCAAATAACTCTTAGGATTAATAAAATATATACCTACGAAAATTAAATTTAATAATTCAATTTAAAACACATCAATTAAAATTACGGGTATTACAAGCAAGCCATTGTAAGGTGTAATCTAGTGATTTAGAAACCCAGCTTCCATTGAATCGACGTTGTTGTCAGAAATTATCTTTCCTGCATAAATTTATTCCATGCTACTGAATTTCAGAATGTAAATCTACTACGGGTTTTGAGTATCTGATTTGATCCTAAATGTCGTTGTCTTATACCCATTATAGGATCGTTCTATGCTCGATTTCCGTGAGGCCTCCGAGTGACATGAAGGCATTCCTGAGAGTGTTGAACAATTTCTGGAAGGTATGCGAACCTAATATTGGAGATCTAACGAGCTCTGTGAAATTAAATCGATAAATCATCTTCTCACTTGAAATCAAGAACGAGTTGAACGATTTACATTCAATTATCATCAAGCCCATCATAACATATCTTAAGCACGCTGTCAATTTCCTGGTCCTCTTTGGTCAATTCTTACTCCAAAATAAGCCATTCATCTATTGCCATGCCATAGCGAAAGAGCCCAAAACTTTAATAGCCAAAGGAAGGCTCTTGTGGCCATAATTTACCATGCATTTTTGATACATATCTTACAAAGTTCCTTTAGGTGTATGAGGTCCAGCATAAGACTAAAAGCTGAAAAGCTTCTTCATCGATAACACCTTAACCCTATATAGGATTAGTCCACTCCATACACGGTCTAGCAAATGTTTGTCTCAGTAGTTAGCAGATGATTTTACTTCCAGACTCAAACCATTTACAACATTTTAACCAATGATTTTACTTGGATACGAATTGTCTACATCATCAATAATGACAAAACCCCGATCCAAGTCTTCGCTTTATCATATTGATTCCCTCACTATTAATCAATCTCTGCATTTGGATCCACCAGATTTCATCACGAAGAAGTTCTCGAGTAATCAAGTCTATCTTTATCAAATCTTGGGACCTACTTTTTGACATCTTCTTGAAGAAAACAACCACCATCTGAATCCACAAAGAATATCATTATAAACCACCTTGGCAATAGTGGTTTTTCCCATTCCACTTGGTCCATAAATCCCAACCATGCGAATGTCATCTAAATTGAATCTTTAAAGAATGATTTTAGTTCTTCAAACGAGAATCCATTCCAACTATGAGCCTCCCTCACAACAGTAAAAGTTTCTAGGACTCCACCTTGTGATATGGTCATCAATTTGCTTAATATGAGCTGACCATACCTACCAATTGCAAAAAAAAAAAAAAAAAAAAAAAAAAAGCATGGTGAGCTCTATTGTTGCAAAATAACACTAATAATAATAATAATAAATATGAAGTGAATTTCATATCTTTTACTTATCTATACAACCTAATCAAAGGCATATAGAATGTAATTCAAATAGATCATACCATATTCATTAAATTTACTTGACTAAGTACCATTCAATCACTGCCACAAGCTTATACATGAGAAAGCATAGGAAGTGGAAATAAAAATGAATGTAATAAGTATGATTTTTGTTGGCTTTTTTATTCAATTTTTGGAAGATTCGGGGATAGTTACTCCCTGCAACATCACGCCCTTTCAAGGATAGTTATTCCATCTCATGACATCATGGAGACTACAATTTTACCATGTCCGCTGCACACTGTTCAAGCTTCCCAATCTTAATGTTTTGATAATTGTATTTTCAGTTTGTTGATGAAATATTTACATTTGAAATCAAATTTGAGTTTCTTTTTGAAGTTGCAAGTCTATAACTAATTATTTTTTCCCTTAAAATTTGGGAAATATACAAGTAGTCGAATCAAACCCATGAGGATCCCCAAAAGTTAGCCTTCCCCGTTTGTAGTACCACAAGGCTTAATTTCTAAGAACTAAAAACAGAATGCCTTGATCTGCCAATGCCATTTATTGATCATAAAGTTACTGCGCTTAGACGACAGATTGAAGTTATCATCAATTACAGTAATGCATCGAGAGAGCATATCATTTGTTCATGATTATAAATTATAAGATTCAAATTCAAGCATTAAAAGAATCAAAATAATTTTTCAAGTTACCCGGCAGATGCCATCCTGAAGATTTACCGTCTGCCAAGGCTGCCCCACCTTGTGTAACCCTATCCTTCCTGATGTTCTTCTCATGAGTCAAAGTAAACGATTCTCCAAACCTCTCTCGAGCTGTTTCCGTACATCCGATGGATCCACATTTTGTAGAAAATTGAAACACTAAGTCTCTGCTAGTAGGTAAAATCTTCGCTTTCTTATTCTAAACTTTTCAAAAAATAAGAAAATACGCTTAATTACGAAAGAATTCCACAAAATTATTTTTGAAAAACAAAGAAATAGAATCTTCACTATTTTCAACATTTTATATATGAATCTAAACCGTTATGTGTCGCTTTTCCTGTTTTCAAATTAAATCGAAACACTGATTTCGGGCCATCAGATAAAACCAAAACATGGGAGATTGTGTGGACTACTTTTCTTTTCTTTCCTCTTTTCGCCTTTCTTCACTGGTTTTCTTCTCATCGTAAGCTCACGAAAAACACGGATGTGAATAGTAACATGTATTTTAAAATGAATATTTTCATTGTTTTCATTAACTTATTTTCAAGAGTCGGTTTTACAAAAACGGATTTTCTTATTTTTATTTTCAACCAAATTCAAGTAATAAACATATTTTCTCGAAATTGAAAACTAGATTTAGGAATACATCAAAATTTTCACATTCTCGAATTCTCGATAGAGTTAAAAATTTCAAACTAAACGTGGACCCATTATTCCCAATTCTTTGCGACCCATAATCTTTGCAAGCTCCTCTAAACACCACCTTGAATCAAGATAAGTTTGAGAAACAACAATTGAAGATCTGATTCTTCTCACCTGCAGAAGGTTCACGGAAATCTCTTTCCCCTATAAAGATTATCATCATCTCCAAAAGTTTTGATGCCTCTTTTGAACCAAAGCCGTGCCGAAGATCCGCAGAAACAGGGGCGTGGTCTGTGGCCCCAAAGCTCGCTGGAACGTCAGACCCTACTAAAGTTAATAGAAGAATCACGGCACCATTTCGAAAGCTTATGGAAGCCGTATTACGTGATCTTCTAAATTTGACTTTCAGCAGTCGATGAAAAAGTTTACAACTAAGAATAAAATGCGAAAGAAGATTCTAATTCTGTAATGGATGAGGAAGGAATCATAAGAATTAGGCTTAGGGAGATGATCTACTTTTGGTAGGAAAATCTAGTCAACAAACAGATGTTTTCCCTAGTCGGCTGTGAACCTTTATCGTTTTTGGTCTCATTATTCTTTCAACCTCTGTAAAAGACTCACTAGTCTTCAATTTTTATTATGCAGTTATCCAAATATTGAAACCATTTTTTTGTCGGAATCCGCCCCCACACGAAATGCGACTTTAAATAATATCACGCCATATGAGTTTATTTAAAAGAGACTTAACTATTTCACCAATATATTCGAGATACTGAAACCATTTATTTAAGAAATAATTGATATAAATAATCTTAACTTTTACCTATCTTCCCTTTACAATTAGTCCATTCCTGCCAATTATATGATAGAATAGAAACCTAACTTTTATCGAAGCTTTTTATTATTGATAAATTATTTTTGATTAATAAACACTTGATTTTCAAAGAACCTTTGTGATTAAGAGGAGTTGGAACCAAAGTGAAAGCTTAGTACATAGGTCCAATAGGAACCACTCACGGCAACTCCATTGAAAGCGAAGTACAAAGCCTGGCGTGTACTCTCGGTTAGGACGACATCAATGTAAAGTCGAGAAAGATCCAAATCTCAATATAGTGAAGATACGACAACAGTGGGATTCCTCTTCATGACATGCCCATTTCCCTATTGTCATGCACTCCAAAAAGGAAGGGAAAAAGAGCAGTAGAGAGGTGGACTATGGGTGTCAGTTAGTAGTTGAAGATGAAGATGGAGTAGAGAGATAAAAAGTGTGTGTCCAACCGATTTAAAAATAAATTAAAAAATTTTGAGAGCCAATAGATAATGATACAGAAAAGAGAAATGTCACATACGATGAATTTTTTCTTTTTTTACTTTTTTAGTATGTCATGGTCGATTGGAATCAAAACAAGAAAACCCAAAAGTTATAGTTTTTTTCTTAGAACATCGTGAAATGGAATCTAATTAAAGATAGATGAAAGTTAGATTAGGTTTCCTAAAGCAGAGTTTTAGGCTCACTTTTGAAAAAAATAAAAACAACACAGATATTATGTTTGTACGATATTTGCGTACGCAGGACCAAGATCGACGGCGTAGAAAAGCAAACCACAACCACGGTACTGAACTTCGCACCGCCTCCGCTGTGAATCCGGCAGATTTAATCGGGACCAAATAAGCCGTTCCCATTTCTGATTTCTTCTTTACCTCCCTCGCTTGTAGCCATAAACGTCGGCTTCCGAAATGGAAGCTCCAGTGGCCGATGCCTTCGACCATTCCACTCCCGGAGCCAGGTCATGCAGCGCGACGCCGCCTGGCCTTCACCGGCGAAAGGTGACCGAATATAGCAGCGTCAGAGAGAATCCCGATCAAAGACGCAACGCAAAATACCAGTGCCCGTCGCCGTCTTCATCCCTCACTCTCTTCTCTGACAGCCTTGATTTTCCTTGTTTTTTGAAGTTGCGTCTCTTGTTTCCACAAAGCCGTACACATGCCTCAGAATGACAGCTTTCTGTGTTTTCAGTTTTTCGTCGATATCACCACCTTCCAAGAATGAGAATGTTTCTATAGTTGGATTACAATTCTTTCAATGGAAATGAACACCCGAGAACCAGCTGGTAATCATGCCAAAACATTCTACCGCAGAAAGAGGCAGGCAATGTATCCAAACGTGAAACACGCATGATGAACAAAACAAAATCGACACGTAAATTAATACGAAAGTAACGGAAAACAAAGAACATAACTTCAAAAACAAAGAAATCGCCAGGGCGAGAAAATCGAATCAAACATAAATCACTGCTTGTAGAGAGAAGGAATTATATTGAAGACCCGGACGAACCAGGCTCACGATTGAAACGTGAGTGCACCGTAGAAGTTTCAGAGTTTCGTGCATTACTGCTTTTGCTGCTTCGCGAACGCCCAACAGATTTCCAGAGTATTTTTTCCGGCTACCACCGCCCGTGTCGGGTCGAGGAGAGAGTCGGTCAGTGGCCCGACGACGTCGCCGCATCATCTAGCCACAAATTTGAATCGCGCTAGAGATCCGTTCTCAAATTAATTTTTCACACAATGATTTATACGCGCCAAACAAGAAACTAAGTGGAAACACTTAAATGCCGCCGTCAGATCGGGCCACAGATTTTGAATTAGTTGAAATATTGTTGCAATCATTTTATATTTGAACTTATTCAGTTTCAAATGTGCCGCCAGCTTCCTGCATCTAATTCAAGAATTTAACTTAAAATCAAACGCTCGCGCTGTCGTTGCTCCGCTTCCTCGCATAATCACCGTCTACGTTCTATCGTTTTTATTAAGACCTACTTTTGTAAATATTTTAGATTACAGTCAAGTAGATTTGCTTTATTTTTTTCAGTGCGTATTTCCGCATGAAACTGCATTATTCATATCAATTATTTCTTTTATTTAAGAGTTTAAGACAAGAAGAGATTTTTATTTTAATGCTCTTAATTTCTTCCAATGATACGTGTAAAATTTGTGCTCCTATTACGATAACTCAAGAGTATTTCCTAAAAAAATGTAAAACACAAAATTACTATAACTCAACTTATAAATTGCTTAGATATAAATGTCAATAGCAATAATTATTAGAAATGTAAAAATATAATTTTTTTAAGTGATCCCTCCCTGATACCCCATCTTTTAAATGTTCTACCTTTTAAATTTTGAGTTATGCAGCAAACGAATTAGGCATGTAGAAAAAATATATTTTGAAGTTAAATTAAAATAAAATAATTTGAAACCAACAGTAAATACTCTCCAAGCCCCGTGGCCTCATATCCACCTTTTTCGAAAACAATTAAACTAAAAGGATGATCTATCAATTTCTGCTACCTCTCAATCAAGTACATAAAGATTATGAATTTAAAACCCACTTAAAAAAAAGGCATGAGAACAGATGAGTAAGCACTGGCGGTGAACAAGTTCAAGCCATGGCTGCCAGGCTGGATCAGCACTCTCTCCTGCATCTTTCTGATTCTACTCTACTTCTCTTCCCAACAATGAGTGCCCCAAAGCAAACCCAACAATCTTAGAAACCAAGCAACTGAAGTAGCAGCAAAGCAGCCTGTCTCAGGTTTGGAGACTCTTTCTTTGATTCTACAACAACAATTAGGGCAAATTTCTGGTTTTATGGAGAGACCTACTGCAAAGTTCCAACAGAGATATTCTCTACTGGACGTCTTTATATCAGACTTTCATTTGTAAGATTTAAAGCCTTTGTTCGGTTACCTGCTATGCAAATTCACTTGGCTTATTCAGTTTCAGAGATCATATAAGAAGTAGGGGGAAATTATATTTTTCAAAACTCAGCAAGAAAATAAACAAAATGAAAAGACTAATAATAATAATAATAATAATATTTCTTACTTGTTGATTGCTGCTGTTACTGTACCTTGGATTTGGCTGTTCTTCACCATCTTCTTTCCGTACTTCCTCCATTTGACTTCATCATCTAGATTTCAAATCCTCCGATTTGTTACAGGTGAATGCAACCCTTTCTTTAGTGTTTCTTTCTTCTTCTGCCCACTGCTCATCTCCCTATAGCACACAAGGGGCTCGACAAAAACACTGTCATGCATACATACACCCGAAAAGCTTTGTATTGATCATTTGCTTACTGCTGGCCACGTGGTGTTTCATGTTGGCTGCTGCTATTTCCTGCTCAGGCCATTCAAGCTTACTGCTCAACAGAAAAAATTAGTTAAGACAAAACAAAACTTCAATACTACCAAGCTTCTCAAGATAATTAAAAAGACTAGTAGTTCAACATTGTAAGTTAAATATCCTTCTACTTTATCAAAATGCATGTATTAAGCTTCTTTATTCCAACAGTTTGACAAGAATATCCCATGTCAATCCTTCTCATATTCAGGGCAACAAGTAATCATATTAACCATTGCCACCTCATTCTACTTGTTCAGCCCTAGTTGTGAGAAAAATACATCCACACCAAAGATATCTAGTCTCATTATCTTGTGGTTAAAATAGCTGTTCAAATTGAAAAAGTAAAACAAATAAAGAACACCATGCCCAGTATTTCAATAGTATTCAAGTATGTGCCTCTTGAGATTCAAGAGATTTCTTAGTGACATTTTATTGCCATTTTACTGCCTTTTATAACAATATGATTTTTGTTGTCCTTGCATGTAACAGTATCATCACACTAAAAGAAATGGCCTAATTCCCAGAATTAAATGATAGATGGGAAGAAAAGAAGCAAGTTATTCAGCCACCTTTACTTGAATCCTGATTGGTTTACTCCATGATATCACAGTTATGCACACATTTTTATTGGCAATGTCATACACACACACACACAATAATACACACACACACATACACACATATATATATATATATATATATATATATATATATATATATATAAATCAACATAGAGGAAGATGTATTTTTAGAATAAATCAAGATAATAACTAATTTATCCTGTAGGAGATGGCTCCATGAGCAGGGGAGCCCTGAATGGGCACTGAGGTGGGCTTTGGGATTTGATGAATGTGGGCTGAGGCTATGTCAAGGCATTTAAAAAAACAATACAGGAGTTTGAAAGGGAGAGGCTCATCAATCACACTGTCCAAAACGGTTAGTGAAATGAAAAAGAAACCTGAGAATTTGGTTTCAAATTATAAAACATCAAAAAGTGGGGGAAGTAGATTGAAACTCAGTACTCGCCACCTATTGTCTCAAAGCTGTACGATCAAAATGGAAAACAATAGCTCTCTTTACATAGTCATCTTGAGCAATATTTGTTTTCTTGTGTCATGTTGATAACAGATGATGATGATCAAGATGCACATGACGATGAAATTAAACTCGATCAGAGTTTAATATTTTTGTACATGCGGGGGTGTACTTGGTCCTTGGAAGATTTTAATCTTGGATTTTCTAAAAGGAATTGAGAAATACCTATAAACAGAGTATCACCTGGCCACCTACGCCACTCTAACCCTTAACACAAAAATCCCCAAAACTCCCCATTGGGGGGAGGGGCGGAAGAAAATAAGTGCAGTGCGGGGCCTCCATTCATCAAAACTACAGTATCAGACAGAAGACAAAAGAATCCTTGGATTATAAGAATCCAAACTATAATTAGATGCTTAGCCAGTGGGTTCTCCAATTGTGAAGTTTTCATCTCCTACAGTGGCACCTGCCATACACCCTATACACATCTTTGAATTTAGGAGAAATCTCTAGGTGCTCAGCAGCAGAGCCCTTTTTTTCTGCAGTCCCTTCTCTAAAAAAAGGAAGACAAAATCCAGTGGCAGAGGCACATTTATTTAGATGGGAAAAAGCATCAATGTTTAGAGAATAATCAGCACTATAAGAAGATTAATGGTGAAGCAATTAACAAGATATCAAGTAAAATACTTGAAGTAAGATTAATGATCACACCCATAAATAAAAATTAAAGACCAGGATTTGTACTTGGACTCATGGATATTCTATTTATATCTCTTTAAGTGAATCACCTCAATCACACAAGTAAGCATGAAAATCTGTGAAATGGAAAACTTTCAGGTTGGTTTTGAGCTATATTGCCAAAAAATATATCTAGATATAATGAAATATATAAATTTAGAAATAATATATGCTACTAGTAGTTGTTTCATCTACAAGAAAAACAACAAATGTAGTTGGTGCAAGAAATTCCTGGCGAGTTCTCCCAGTGTGGGCCACCAGGGACAGGGAAGACATTGCTGGCCAAGGCAATAGTAGGAAGGCAGTGGGTCCCTTCTTTTCTCTCTGTCAGGGTCAGAAATCACGATGTTTCGTTGGGGTGGGAGCATTTCAAGAGTGAGGACCCATTCAACAAGGCAAAACAAAATTCCCATGATTGGTCATTGATGTGAGATAGATGCTGCTGGAAGGTAGAGAGGAACTTGAATTGGTGGGGAAATGGAATAGAGAGGGAGCAAACAGTGAACCCGAAGTTGGTTACAGAAATGGATGGATTCATCGGAACATGGAGTGATTGTTGCTGCCACCAATCGATTTTTAAGTGGTGTTATGAACTCATTTCTTCGGTGTTTTGCTACTTAACGCCAGAAAGTCAATCTCAAGCATAAGAATACCATAAAAAAGCAAGCATGGAAACCATACCGGCAAACCTAAGAAGACCATAAAATCCTCAAGCATAGAAACATTTTCTCTTACTTACAGATACCAAAAGCAAGGACCAACCTAAGAAGACCATATCTCATGTTCTGGCAAAAAAATAGAGTATCAGATGGGAATCAGAGTATACCTAGATACAGGACAGAGTGAACACATTGCAGCCCTCGATCACATGCCTTATAAATACAAGAACAAACTAATTGTGAATTGAAGTGAAACCAATTGTCCAAACATCCCATCCAAAATTTGAGGAAAATCATAAAATAACTATGACAGAACATGGAGAAGAAACGAAAATCACAAAGAAGAACAACAAATAGGCATGCTACAGCAGGTCACAAAAATAATAAGAATGAAGAGGGGATGTGAATTGTGATATTCTCAAATCAAATCAAACCTCTTCATACAACAGCAGGGATATTAATCCTCAAATGAAAAATCTCAATCATATTATTTCACGATTCATGCTGACTCAACTTACAATTCCACTCCACCTAGATCGATATAGCCAGGAAATATCGCTGCTGCTGACCTAAGACAAAGAGAAGAGTAAATCAAATCACGCCGCGAACTGCCACCGAAACTGAAACTAAAACCCTAATACACAAGAAACAACCAAAGAGACTATAGGGCAAGCATGGAAACACAGTCTGAAGGAGCACTTTGGGATAAAGAGAAACCCTAATAAGACCCTCACATAACACAAGAGTAGAGTAAAAAATGGCAGCGAAAATCGAAAGCAAATGAACTGAAATGCAAGTAGAGAGAGAGAGAGATAGAGAAAGTAACACATATAGAAATCAAAATGAAATGAGCGTGGAATAGAACAAAGTAAGAGAAATTTTTCTTATTATAGAGAATGGTTCATAGTTGCGGGAAGACGGCTCATCATAACCCTATTCGTAGCTATGTCACTTGTAGTTGCGCATAACCCTCCTGGCTCAGAGTTGTGGTTCAACTTAGTCCCAGCTATAGAAAACCATTTTTGTAGTTGCAGCTCAATCCTATCCAAACTATAGAGCTCTTAGTAGAAGTTGTGGCACAAATAAATGAGATTCGTAAAGATATGCTTTGGCTGCGAATTCTTTTGGCCCCAACTAAAAGCATGTCCCTATAAGTCACTTTTCTTGTAGTGGATATCCCTTTGTGGTTTGGCATTACTCTCCTCAAGCAAAGAAATTTTTACGCTGAGAATTCAGGAAAAAGAAAAGGGAAATGTATTCAACTTCCTAAAATTAATAGATAAGAAACAGAATGCCTGAGGAACCATCGGCATCTTATGCCACCGGCATATCTTTGATTATCCCACAGCATAGTCCATACCCAGGTACTTCTTCAATTATTCACATTTTCTACACTCCGAGTCTAGGGATTCGCGGTAGATCAACAAGTAGGAAAAGATAATGTGAAGCAACATCGTAAAATAATAAATAACGATAATCTTTGAAAAAAGAAACTTACAACTGCCTTGTTTTGAATATTTTGAGCACAAGTTCAGACTTCAAAGTGTTTAAGGTATTTTCCGCATTTGTATTAGCAATAGAAAAAGTAGATGAACCAGTGCAGAAAACATGGCAGAACAAATAAACAATGTAAATTGACTCAGTTAGATAATTATTAGCTATTGTAGATTTAAGGATGGTAATCCAAAGGTATTATTTCTTGAACTAATTTTATGCAGTATCTTCAAACCACATACTAAGCAGATCCTTTGATGTAGTAGATTTGAATAACATTTTAAAGCAGATCAACAAGAAATGAAACAAATTCTATTATTATGTTTCATAGTAATACATAATTTTGAAAGGAGTGCAATCCCCTTTATACTTCAGTTCATCTCTAAAAATTTATTATCAAACCTCACAGACCAATCTCCTAAGCCTCTAACTGAGAAAGATCAGTAAGATATTCATAATCTCCTTTATGCCACCAATTATCTCGACAGGCTCACCCATTTCTTCTTTATGAAAATGTTAGATGCTCTAAAAATTATCCCCATAAGAAATTTTAGGGTGATATTAAGAACATGAAAACAAAAGATCATCAACTGACATATAAACTTACCTTTAGTTGAAGATCATCCCAGGGTCTTTTGATACCAATAGTGCTATTCTGTCTCAACCCATCCATGACATGGAAGAATTCTTGAACTGAATTTGAGAGAATGTTCAAATAGTTTTTACTAGTCCAAAATCTGGAATATGATGGAAAGAATTGAACATTAACAGTAAGAAAACTTGTAAAAATTCAAAACACAGTGATGACTTATATTCAATAGCAAGAGAACCAAAAATCCAAAAGAACAACAAAAATTATGCAGTTTTTTAATGCCTAAGCTTACAAGATAATAAGATCGCAATCAAGAAAAGAAAATGAAAATCCACTTTGAATAGTAAATCAAGGTAACAATTCATTCAACTATAGTACAACCCTTGACTTCATTCACATATCATCTACACTTAACTGTTGATTTGCTCCAATTGAATTGGGAGCAACCCCATTCTACTAAGACAAAAGATATCTCTTGTAATTTAAGTCGCTTGTATTAGTCATCATCAATCTAAAGGCACAAAGAGAAAAAATAAACTTTTGTTTCTAGTTAACCGTTTCTTTCTGTGAAATTTGTGTTTATAATCCTATTTAACAATGTATTCTATCATGAATGTTTCATTCAAAAATCAAGTTGGAAGTTTAGCTCTTTGATTCCTTACAACCCAAAATTGAAAAGAGAAGAAAACCCCAAAAAAATTCTTTATCATAGGATCTCGACACGCCAATGGGATCATCTCTATGTAACTTATTTTGCTTCATCCGTGCAATGTGACCCAGCTTCATAAAAGCGTATCCCCAAGCTTGTCGTTATTGAAGTTGCATGGCATAACAAGACAAAGGAAGGCCAAAACCAGAATTGCCATGAAATTGGGTAGATGTCAAACAAGGGTCATGGTGCCAATCAAACATATGGATCTTACATGTGGCACAATAAAAGAATAAATAGTCGTGACTCTATGTTTCTAGCATAGAGTTAAGTCGTAATCTCTCATTGCATGAATCCCACCCTATGAGCTATTTGACCGTAGTAGCTCTGGTGCTTTGGTTGTATTTGGCTCTCGTAAAGTAAAAAATGCTATGAAAAATGATTTTCAGCGTTCAGTTGTTCAATGAAAATCTTTAAAGAAAATCACATATAAATAAAATTACTTAAAACTACAAAAATTTTAAATTATTTAATCATATATTGATGAGTTAAAAATAAATAAAATATTTTGAAGTAGTAAGAAAATAATATGTGAGATTTACCTCTATTTTTCCTTCTTTTTCTTTACTTCAATCCTTCCTCTCTATTTTCTTTTCTATGGATTTCTCAAGATTTCTTGAAACCTAACATAGCCTAGGTAATATGAAAGACAGAGATAAGTATCTATGATTAGACATAAGAGCATCTTTAACGAGCTACAAATCCAGTAGTCGAGCTATTTAGGTAAAATTTTGGAATCTTCGTGATTTCTTTACACATGGGAAGGCAATGATATGTATATAATTAGAATTAGGTTTTAACAAAAAATATAGGTCAACAATTAAATTAAACAAGTGGAATACTAAAATAAAATTGAAAACTTTATTATTCCTCATTCGATTAGAGCTTTCAGGCATGTTGTTAGAACAAAACATCACTATGATGAATAATTATTTTTTCATGTGAATTTGTAGATTTACATCTCAAATATGTTCATTTAATTTTTAGAATTAGTAGTGGATTTATATAGAGATTCAAAACGAAGAAAAGCATAATCAATAAATTTAACATTTTAATGTAGAAACTGAAAATACAAATTTTGGATAAAGGTAAAATAGTAATTTCATCAAGGAACCCAATTTTCTGTATCTCTGACACGAAACTGACTCACCAATAAATTGCCTCGAAACCTATCTACCACGCCGACCTTGGCCGGATTTCGTACGCCTAATTTCACGTTCGAGGCATGTGGTGTCGAAGACACATGGTATGGTTAAGGGATGCCACAGGCACCCCCATGAGTGACATTGATGGCAAGAGCCATGTGGTGCAATTTGAATGTGTGGACTCACACCTGGCCACATGAATACGATGCAATAAAGGAAATAAGGAAATACAAGGAGGAAAACATTTTGACCGTACACAAGTGGCGGAGGAAAGGGGGTGGGAGAAGCCTCCCTGAATTAATTTGGTCAATGATGATCCAAAAGGGAGGAGAAAATGCCAAAAGAGAAGAGAAAATGAGAAGATGAAAGGAATGAGAAGAAGAAATGAGGAGAAAAATGAGATGAGAAAAAGAAGATAAAGAAAGAAGAAAAAAAAAAAGAAAGAAAGAGAGCAAAGTGTTCGTGAGAAAGGAAAAAAGAGAAAGGAATAGGTGAAAGGAAAATGAGTTTTTAGATTTCCCGACATCTCGACGGTCAAAGCTCGACTCGCCTAAGAACTAAAGTCAGTAACGCAGTCACGGCCTAATGCGGTGGATACCAAAAATTGGAGTTTCGACAACTCTATAAGGTAGGGAAATTTTCTTACTTGGTTTACTTTAAGCCTGGCTGTGCCCAATGGAAAATGGGTTGTTTATGGGAGGCCACAGAGGCCATATGATTTAGTTCCAAAACTAGGGACCGAATGGAGAAATTCTATGATCGGCTTCACACAAATCCGAGACCGTGGTGGGTCGGTATGATCCTCGAAAAACTAAAAGTTTCAGGTTTTATGGCTTGGCCCTGATACAGCGCGCGGATGTTCAACCATAAACTAGTTCAGTCATGGAAGCGGACCGCGGAGATACCCTCGTGCTGGATGGTCCAAGATTGCACCTTGTTGTGTGTTACATATTGCTTGCATGAATAATACGCAATGAATATGACATGTTAATATATGCTATTCCATGTATTAACATAGGTTGCTTACAGGTAAATTATATGTAGTAAATTATAATGATCCATGGGTATGTTGATGTTTCATGTAGCACTCATATATACATGTAATGATGAAATAAAATGCATTTATATTATGCATTTCATATACCCACATCGTTGAGCTCGTGTGTGGGTGTAATGGAAATTTGTTTATTCACCTACACATGAATTCGGCCGCGAGTCAAATTGTGACAAAGTCCAAAGTAGAGAATTCTGACGAGGTATATAGGCCATCTAAATGGCAAGTCAAATGTGTTTGGTATGCAAGTTGCAAATGACCCCAGTACAGTTAATTCAAATATTAATATTCACTAGACATGATTTTCCGGTGATGTAAGTTCGCGAAAATGTTGAAAAGGGGTGTGGTGTCCTGCGGTGAGAACCCGAAAATCTGTGGCCGACAAATGTAAAATACACGAAAGTTGATAAAGTGAAATTGGAGGTACATCCAATGGTTAAAGTCCTTGGGTTAAACACCAAAGGCTGGGTGTTCACACTTCGCATACGCACAAAGCGAGAGAGTCTGGTCAGACTCTAAGTTGTGGGCTCGAGGAGTCACCTCATAGATGACATCATAAAACATCTCATATAATGTCGCATAACCAAAGGCGTGAAATGTGATCGATGTCTATGTACGCCATTGCATGTACTTAGGTGGGGAGTAACCCTTTGTAGGAAAACTTTCACTGGCATCACACCCTCGGCTGTGGGAATAAACTACTTCAAGTAATCATGCTCGCCCTGGACGGATGTATCCGAGGCCTAGAGGTTAAGAGATGGCCATATTTGGCCTTATTTCAAGATTTCTTGTAAAATTTATGGGTAAAAACCCGCTTTGGTAAATTTGTAATTAAAAACAAATAGTAATTAAACTTTTTGTATAATGAATACATTTTAGTGAGTTTTCCATGGTTTAGTAGCCTTTGTGGCAATACAATTTTTAATTGGTTTTTACAAGAAGTAGAGAACGGTGGAAAATAGGTGCAGGGGGACCAAAACGAGGGCTACTCGCCCATTTAGCCTGTGTCGCGACACAACAGTGGTGTCGCACATGGCGGCTGGGTAGGTGGGCTCGCGGTGGCAAAGCGCATATCGGGCGTGACGAGCACGTAGCAACGCGACACTACAATACCGCGTAAGACGCCACGACAGACGCGTGGATATGCCGAACGCGCGCCACCCAAAGATTGCAAGGCGATGTCGCAACACACTTTTCGTGTCGCGAACCGTTTGGCAGATCGGGGTCGCGACACATTAGTGTCGCGACATGGTCGTTTCCACATGGCGCCACGCACCAATCTGCGTCGCTGCATAATGGAAGCGTTACAGAGTCTCGTGCACGACACACTTTCGTGCGTCGCGACATGGTTTAGTCTTTTGGTGTCGCGGACGCTTTGCGTCGCAATCTACGCTTGCGTCACAGGGCATGGTCCGGCCCCGTATTGGTCGCGACGCTGCCGTAAGATCGCAGCGCTGGCAGCGGCACGACATTGTGCATGACCCATCTTCTATAGCGTAATCGCTTGGGGACACCGTTTCATGGACACCGCTCTCGAATCATCATTATTCAAAAATGACCTCTGTGAATTCCACACATTAAATACCAAAAATATTTTTCTACTTGAAAGGAATTAAGAAAGTGTGTGGAGTTTGTACTTCATTTTTTAATTTTCTTAAACTACTCTATTAATTTTACAATTTTGAATTATATTCTCTTAATGTAAGGATATTATAAGGCAAGTGGCTACAAAGGCCACATATTATATATTATAGCTAATTAAATGAGCAAACTCGAAGATAGAGGTAATCAATATAATAAACAAAAAGTTTCAAAGGATGTACCTAGGTGGATGTCATATCGAGTTTAAACTCGAGATCAGTGTTAGGTTCTCCCCAAACATCTGGTGTGTGTCTTCCCATTTCGGGTTATTATGTTCGCATCGCACTCCTTCTCTAAGATGTTGCGAGTTATCGATGTGTTCACTATGGGGAATTCCTCTAAGATCTCTAAACCATAAGAGTGGGTTTAGTTCACATCATCTGGGTCTCAAGAAACCTCTTAATGACAAGCTTTTGGTTCCTTTGATGATCTTGCAGTATATAAGAGCGAATCACAGAACAATTGAATTCGCCTTAGCCTTAAAAGAGCACATATTGATTTGAGTGAAGACTTGCTCGTGAATACAATCTTAGGATAGTACAACAACAATACTTCATCCGATGCATACCATGCTTCACGTATAGTTACAATGGAAGGGATATAGCTCTATCTCAAACATTAGAACATCGTTCTCATCAAATACCAAATCTAAAATTAATACATATGATTTTTAATAGGGATGATGAATAGAGAAAATCCAAATCCGAGAAGTGATCATCTTGATAATAATTCATGGAAGTTTATTCTTATTTCGAATATTCTACGTCTGATAAGCACCCACCCCGCCGAATTCCAATACTCCTAGATTAATCATTCTCCATTCATGATTGCATCGCATATGCTTTCTAAGTCGCACGTATAGTAGGACATATTGTCGCTTCCTTGGCCAAGTATATATATTGTGAAAAAAAAAAAAAAATCATGGTTTACAGATGAAGGTGTCGAGGATGGGTCGCATAAATGGGGCCAAGTAAATTAGAAGTATTGTTGATTAATTGCAAATAAATAGGAAATTGAAATAAATATCATTTATTCGACAAGTATTATTGTAATTTTAAGAGAAAAAATTTAGACAAAAATTTGTATTCTCAATTTTTCAAACTATTCAAGAAGAGAAGACCGTAGAAGAGTTAATGGATTATTTTGATTTAGTTCCCAAGTCATAATCATGTATGTCTAATTTTCCTTAAATTTCGATGGAAGCTCCGAATTTCTTCAAGCATCTCAAAGGATCTTAATCCTAAGGATCATCATATTACAAAGTCGAGTAAACAACAATGTATGTGAAGCATACTTGTATTCCTCGATCTCTAGCTTTTCCAGGAGGATAGTGTCCCGCTTTCACTTTCTCCATCTATGACTAGGCTAGGGACAACCTTTGACATAAAGTTTTACAATTTCAACCTACCAATGTCGCCAAGATTCCTCAAATTTTCAATTGATGCTGGAAGCTTTTTTATACCTGCTCACAGAATTATAATTCCAAGCATTCCATACCCTCCATGTTTTCTGGAAAAGACTCCAACTTTGAACAACCATTTAGATGTAGACAATGAAGGGATCTCAACCTACAAATGCTGCTTGGAAGACACCTCAAGTTTTCACAGTGGCTCAACACCAAAAAAAAAAGACTCCTCAAATTTTCAATTGACGGTGAAAGCTCTTTTATACCCGTTCTGCTTAAATCAAGATATTTCAAGCATTCCATACCCTCCATGTTTTCTAGAAAAGACTCCAATTTTGAACAACCAATTAGAGAAAGAAATTCAAGGGATACTTCACCCCAAATGCTTAAGATTCCCCAAGTTTTCACGCTGGTCCAACACCAGAAGTAAGTTCCCACTAAAATTTTCAATTGATCGGCGAAAGCTTTATAATTGCTTTGCATGAATTAAGCTCTTTTTGAGTAATCCATACACATACACATACACACCCTCCATGATTTCCGGAAAACACTCCAACTTTGAACCAACAGAGAAAGAGATTTAAGGGATTTCAACCTACAAATGCTACTCGGAAGACTCTTTAAGTTTTTGCACCCATCCAACGTCAAATAAGTGAGATCATTTAGGCATCTTCTATTTAAATCAAGATCTTCTAAGCATTCCATATCCTCCGTGATTTCCGGAAACGACTCCAAGCTTAAACAATTGGAGAGATCAAGTTCTTCTATGGATTTCAACTTACAAATACTGCTCGAAAGGGTCCTCATATTGCACTCCCTCTCCCAATTTTATAACCATGGAGATTATATTTAGAAACTTAATCGCATTTCGGTTCCTTTTATACCCACTCTGGGAGCAGCCACATCACAGCATTCCATATCAGACTTCTAAAGATTCCAAGCTAAACAATGGGAGAGATGAAGTTCTTCAGCATAGTATTTCAACCTAGAATGTTCTTCGAAAAGGCTCCCCTAATTTTCAGACAGATGTAAAATCCAAACAAGTGAGATTTCAGATACTCAATTGACTGAATCCTTTTATGCCTCGTTAATTAAAATCGCTATCTTTTAAACATTCCATATTCTCACCGTATTTCCGTGAAAGTTTTCAACTTTGAACAATCCGCTAAGATCGAGATATTCTTAGAGATTTCAAATCGCAAAATGTTGCTCGGGAAGACTTTTAAATTTTCATTTGTACCTCTTCTAAATTATGATATCAAGAGCCACCAAGCCTTGAATGGTTCTCGCAACGCTCTTAATCTTAATCAACTCAAATCCAATGAAATAAGATTGTTTAGGGAACCAATAGATGGATCGACCTTTTTTAGACTTCCACAAGATGCAATATTCAATTTCTCCAGATTTGGCATATTGGAGAGGCATGACAAGTAGGTGAGCTGACAAGAGGTTGATAAATTCAGCACCTGTAGCTTTTCAAGATGCTGTAAACAAAAATTACCATTTTATTTTAGTAACAAATTTTCATGAACTCAAAATCAATAATAGAAAGGAAGACAAAATGTAACTTAAATATAAATGCTACCTTTCACTTTTGCCAGCAGTTTTATCTCGTTTCCAACAAGCCGAGTTCAACGAGGTTCTCTCCATCAAAATTTATGGTAAGGATTCCAAAGGATATACTTCCAATGAAGATATCTTAAATCACAAGGAAATTCAAAAGTCCTTAGGAACAAGGAGCTTTGATGTTACCTCCTTCCCATAAAATAGTAAAACCACAAACCGAATAAACTTTGAATAATCAAGCCTCTTCATCCTTTTAAAAGCTTTACAGAGTAAATTCCATGTCTCGTTAGTTTAGACATGTCTAGAAATATCCCCTTCGACCTGTCCCCTAAAATATCAAGAATAGATGAAGATAGCTACAAAAAGTATATAGAACCTTAGCAAAATTAGTAAAGATATATATGCATCAATTTAAAAAATTAAAAGAAAAAATACCGTGATTCAACAAAGTTTATGCATTCGTCTTTCACCATTATTTTCCAATACAAGAGAGCACTCTCGTGGTCCCACAATCGCCCATTTTCCGTGCTCTTTATGATGCTTACCCTCGTACAATGTCTTTACCCATTACTCAAATCATGCATCCATATAGTATTATCATGAACAAGAGTTATGAGGCCTTTCTCATACTTAAGAACATTTATACCCATTGTTGCATGCTCTACTAGTCTTATTATCACTCCTTCATGGAATCCTTTTGTATTGAAATGTGTAGCAATATCGTAAGGAATATCTCTCGCTTCTATCTCATCCAATCCTTCAAAGCTTATCTTTAGTGCATTTTGGACTTCGCCAATGGGTTTTGTTTTTAGTTTTTGCAATGCACTTTCCCATTGAAGCACACTTCTACCACGAAGAGAAGAACCCAAAACTTTGAGAGCTAATGGTAGGCCATTTGCATACTTGACCATACCTTTTGAGAGGTTGACAAAATCTTTTTCAAAGAATGTTGGCGAAGGTGAAGGCTGACAAAAGTTGAAACGCATTTATCATCATTTAAACACTTTTTACTCATATGACCCATGCACTTTCATGCTCCTTTAGCAAACGTTATCCTAGAGTTGTTATGATGATTTACCAGGCCAGACCAAACCAACCAAGCTTTCCAACCTAAGAATTCCAACTTGTTCCGAGCCATTTACAACACAGTCAAGAATGTAAGAAGAACTCTTTTTGATCAATAAAGTCTTGTTCTTATCAGACCATTAACTTCCTCAATGCCGTTTATTTCCATATATTTTTTCCCTTTGCGGCACCATTAAGAAGTTCCTTTTGTAATTTAAGTTTGTCTTCATAGTGTTGTATCTTTTCTCTCACATTTCAAGGAAGATACTACTCTCAAAGAGATTGAAGATGTGCACTGTAAACAACTCTTGAGACGTGGTTTTACCCACTCCACCAAGTCCGTAGATCCCGATCATACGAACATCATTTGACTCAATTTCTATTAACAAATTTAATTTTTTCATATGATAATTCATTCCAACCATGTTGTAGCTAACGTGTAGTGACAGCTTAGAATTAAACTCTTTGAGGATGACATTGGTAATATCCTTAATAAGCTCTGTTTCATACCTATCAATGACAAAGTATATGTGATGGAAATAAAATAAAGTTACAAAAATACAAAGAAATGTGAATTAAATTGATGTCATTTGGTAACCTAATTATGATTGAACTAGTGGGTAATTGTAAAGGTAGAACCCAAAGAAAACAAAAAAATCATCCAATTTACTAAATTTTATATTTTTAATGAAATTAAAAATAATTGCATGTGAACTAGTGTCTAATTGCATGTGAACCTCACAAAAGAAACAAAATTTCAATTTGCGAAAGTATTTTTAAGCAATTTTTCCATGTGAATGGAGGGGGAGAAGAAAATGAAGCCTTTCCAATCTTCTTTTTCCTTAGAATTTTCTTTGTGTCATTTTCTAAGTATTCAAATATAATGAATTCAATTTTTATAACATTTCCTTAGTTTAAAAATAAAATATAGCCTTAAGAAAACTTCTGGATTTGTTGAACATTTGGTTCTTTACGAAATGTTTTCTTTTTCTTTTTTAAATATATTCTACTGTCTAGCAAAGGAGTAGCTAGAAAACCACTATTTCAATCTCATGTCTACACTATATTAATCACATTCTAGCACTATAGGCAATGGGTTGGAATATATTAGGAAAAGTAGGTTTCCCTACACTAAATTATCTACTATCACAATATTATTACAGCTATTATATCATAACTACTTCACATCTACCACACATAACAGAGTGACAGTTTAGGATTTTTGGAGAAAGCATATATATTGATCCCTCCTATTTTTAAGTTTTAAGGTTTGATCATTATGATGCCAAACAGCTTTTATGGATGTAGGAAAACCTACTTTTCTCAAGATATATCAACCTCAAACAAGTAGACCAACAAGAAACGCTAATCAGGGCTAATTTTCTTGGGGAGTAATAGAAACTTTTAGGACTTCAAAAATGAAGCAAAATCTCAAAGAGAAAAGGAAAAACCATCCATGGAGGAAATGTTTGACTTGAATAGAATTTTTGGAATAAAATGAGAGGATAGATTTCATGCCTCTTCCTAACAAGAATTTTAATTCTTGTGAAATAATTCTTAAAATAAGGTGCACGAGGGATGAACATATATCTGAAAATCTTACATAGCTTTTCACCTTTTTAATATAGGAAAAAATTAGAATATATTTCCTTTTATAAGAAAAATCAATCATTTTAATTTTTTTTATAAAGATAAAAATGTTTATTTTAATGTTTTATAAATTGAAAGAAATAATTATTTTAAATTAGTAAAATAATAAAAAATTTTTTATAACAAGAAGTGTAAAGTGGAAAAATAAAGATCATAAGATCCCCTTTTCAAAAATAGAAAAAAGAAGATGGTTGGGATTGAAAAAATTCTCCTTAATCATGAAGTATTAGTTTGATATGTGTATACTCTTAATACGTATAATATTTATACCGCAATCCATTATTATCTATTTATATGATATTTGAACAAGACTTACAAATTTAAAATCCATAAGAGGTTTTTAACAACTGGGCCCAAGTTTTGTAAGCAATAAAAAGTCAACCCAAATTGAAAGAGAGAATTTTTGAAAAGGTGATTTGATAAAAAGACTTTTTAAAAACCCAGTTTTATTTTACCTGATCCTCCATAAATTTTTTGATCTGATTAAAAATGTCTATATTTTCTTACAAAAATGATCCCTTCTTTTATATGAAATGGATAAAGGCATTTTTGTCGAAAATAGGGAATTTTTGAAGAAAAAAATATGGGAAAAGTTATATTCATAAATTTTTGGTTTTTGATGTCTTTAACCAAGATATTCCTTTTGAAATTATTAAGATAGACAGAAAAACAAACATTATAGTTACCGAAATTTTTGCAGATCATATCCAGCTAGATTTGCCTATCTCTATCAAGGCACTTCTCCTACTTCTGAATCTTTCTCCCTTTCTCCCGTCTGCTTCTTTTTCGTGATCAACAAATGCCTGTTCGCAACTCCTTGTTTGCTTCGCACGACCGATGGATCGACATGATAGAAAAATTGGCAGAATTAGCTGCCGTGAAGCTGGCTGATCTCCTTACCTGAAGTTCATCTTAGACACCACCTAGAGTTAGCATAGTTTGCCGAGAAAATGATAACAAAATCTTTGTGATTCTTCAATAGCTTTCTGGATCTCATATCTCAAATCACTCCTCCTCCTCCTCAAGTTCATTGTCATCCCGGAAGGTGTGGATTCCATGGGAAATCAGAGCCTGATAAAGATGGTCGGTGAAACCATAGCGGGTGTCTTCCTCTGAAACCCAAGAAGACTCATAGGTGAATTGTTGGGTGGATCTGGAAGAAGAAGAAGAGAGAGAGCAGAATAAGGATGATCTGGGTGTCTGAAGCCATGGATGTTCCAAGATCCGTGACTAGAAAATAGAGATTCAAAAGCTTGATTTCAGTTCAGGATCGGGAGGCAGGGTACAGCTTAGGATTTGACACTAAGCCATTTTTGGAGAAAAGTTCAGGCGGTGAGTATTGAAGAAGGTAGGATCTATGAAACTCTCTCCTGAAAATTTCAGGAGAAAGACCTTAGGTATAAAGACCTTTTTGTGTTTGGTCCCTCTGAAAAAAATATAAATAAATATTTTTTTAAAAAGTACAAACATTTTTTAATTTTTTCCGACTAAAGAATTTTTATTAGTTTGTATTATTTATTTACTATTACACAAATGAATAGTTCATCTTTTTTAAGTGTTTTTTTTTTTCAATCAAATGTTAACTGTTAAAAAAGAGACAGTTCCACCCCCTATATAAAAAAATTATGAAAATGCATAAATAATCCATATATAAATATTATCTTTTTCTCATTTATATTAAGATTTTAGATAATTCATTTATTTAAAGTAAAATAAATTGGAATAGAAATAAAAAATCTTTGTTTGAAAATATAAAAAATATTTGGTTTATTTAAAAAGATTATTTGAATTTATTTTTAAAAATGTATTAAAAATATTTAAAAAAGTTTAAACAATTTAATTTGTTACAATTTTATTTTATAACATCATAAAATTGCTAAAATACATATTTATGTGATTAAAAAGTACTTATTAAAATAAAAACAATAATGTATAGTAACCATTATTAAACATATAATTTTCTTAAATCTTACTTAGTAGGTTCAATTTTTAAGAATATTGGACATCAGAATTTGCCAATTATGCAAAAAATCTGCTCTCTCTTTATCCTTAATTTATGTACTTTCAAATCAAACCCCATCAAGCCAATGCTTCAAATTTTCTAACAAAAACTCCATTTTGACTTGGTCAAATGGTGGCCATGGCAATGGGCCCATGAGCGTTAAAAGGATAAAAGTTTTTTTATTTCAGAATCAGAAGATATCCATTTGTTTATGGGTTTGAAAACTGTTCATACATAATAGATTTTTAAAACACAGATAACATTATTTTGAGGTTTTTTTAAAATTATTCTTATTATTCAGACTTAATATTTTTGTTCTTCTTCGAATGTTTTTCAAAATTAAAAAAAAAGCTGCTTCATATTATCGGTAACAAAAAATACTTTAAAAACTGATAACTAAAAAATTTCTGATTTCGCCTCAAAGCATGGGGTTAGAGGAGGTACTAAAGAAGAAGGTTATGAGGAAAGCGTAACCCCCGAGAGCCAACCAATCAAGTACTTAAAGGAGAGCAGTAAGATGCTTTTCACGATACGATAAAAACATCAAATCCCATGGCATTTTCTTCCCCCAGAGCAAATCACAAAAAAATTAGTTGGTAAAGTAACAATCGAAAAACTTTTCGACTTTGGGTGAAATTTCTCAGCGCTTCGTAGCTATTATTTTGTAAAAATTCTCTATTTGTCCTTTCTTTCTCATCTGATCAATCATAAAAACCAACATGTCACCCGACTTTAGCCTTTCATTTTCTCAAATTTTCCGCGCTTCTCTCTTCTAAGCCCCTTTCCACACATGGTGGTTAATTTTACCATACTCCCCAATTTAAATCACCAATCTACATGGTTTTTCTATCGCGTCATCTTTCTCAAGAAATGGCTTCTTCCAAGCGATTTGAATTTTTAATTTGTTTTTGTAATTTTATCTCACTTGTTTTAATACGCTGATTGTGCTGGTTCACAGATACGACTGAGATTTTTTCACACCATTGCTACAATCTTTACTACCTTTTATAATTAATAATTATTTTTTCAACATCAGTGATTTCAATCTAAAACTCTCATTAAGTTTTTTTCTTATTGTTGTAAGGAAGATGCCGCCTTGTGTAAAATCTTTCCACAAGCAGTGTAACACCCCCACTCATAACCTCAAAAGTGTTGTCTCTATACTTTATAACATCAATTTTTTAGTCTTTTCCATTCCTTCCCAATTTATTTGCCTTCAACCTTAAGTTAGAAAGAATAATAATTTTTTGAATAAAAAAAAACAATAATCTTATTTTCATATTAAAATCTTGTATAAAATATGATCACTACCAAGAAAATTAAGCTTTCCTTTTTCTAACTCTTATATTTCTTACTATGGTAATAAGTTTGAATTATCATTGAAATTTTCAATACACTTATTTTGTTAAAATTAAATTGTCTTTGACGCTTCTATAATTATTTTTCGATAGTAAATGCTACAGCAAATAGCCAAAAGACTATTGCAAGACTTGTGTTTCAAGACAAATAATTTATTGATATATTCTATCATATGGTATAATTTTATAAGAAAGTAAGTAAAATTTAAATAAATTTTCAATGTAAATTGATTGCAAAAATAGTTTTATTATAATATCATAATTTTAAAAGCTTTTTATTGTCTTATTCATTGTAGAAAAAATCGGTCGAGGTATTTTTTATAGATATATCAAAAATATATCATATTATTTTGACACAAAATATTGGCAAAATAAAAATTAATCAATACAAATGAAAATATTACGAAAATTTATAAACAAATAGAAAAAAGTAATAATAGAAATTTTGAGGTTGTTTTACTAAAGAAATTGATATTGTATGATATAATTTGTGACATTCAATAATAATATTTAGAAATTAAAGTAAATCGCATATTAACTGGGAAATATAAAATATTTTCATCATAGTTGTATAATAAACAAGTTTATACTCTTTTTTAGTTGCATAACTTATATTTTTTTTATTTTCTTCATCCATTCTAGAAAAAATACGAATGAAATATTTTTATGTATATATACATCTTTTCTGGCATGAATCAAATATTTAGTTTGTTTGGAATTATTGATTTTCTTTGAAAAAGAACCAATGGATTGACTCATAATTCAAATAGTAAGGTGATCGTGCTTTTTTAATTTATAATGTTGAATGAAACTTTTTGTAATACCCGTAAATTTGGCCATTTTAACTATTTCATAATTGTTTTAATATTTTTCAATTATTTTGATTAGTTAAATATTAAAATTAAAATTGATTTAAGGGTTAAATTGAAAGGAGGAAAAGGGGGAAAAAATCCACCCATAAGCCTCTCCTCTCTCCTCTCTCTCCTTCACCAAGGCAACTACCACTACGGGCCGACGCCCATTTCCGGGCCATCGTTTTGGCCGTCCGACACGGAAAAGGTAACCCAACACCGCCACCACCTCCCGCCTTTGCCCGCCCGCCACCGGCTCCGCCAAGTCACGCCGCAAAGCTCTCTCTTCGCCTTGCCGCCGAACACCGATCACCATTTCCGCCACCGCGCCTGCCGACACCGGACTGAGCTCCGCCCCCCAAAACTCAAGGATCCATCCTTACCGACGCTCCAAGAACGCTTCACGTGAACGGTTGGGCACCCGCCCAGCTGGGACCGGTCGCCCCGATTCGGCCACTCCGTAAGGTCCTCCGGGTCGAGAACTACACATTTTTCTAAGACCTTCGAAGGAAGCACTTCAAGCAGTAAGTCTTGAATCACCCAGAACCCCAATTTTTTCCGCCACCGGGTTTCATGGAAGTGCGAACTCCTGAAGCGTGCCTTAAGACGTAATGTTCGCCTCCGTCTGGGTGATTCGACCAAGTGTAATCGGTTCGCATTCGGAGCCTTCAGAAAAGAATCTATACCAAAAAACGCTAAAGTAAGGAGCTCTAACAATTGTATAAATTGTTCTCGACATTCGTATTTCCTTAATTGTTCTGGGAAGGTTATTTTAATATTGAAAATGCCTTATTTATCGCTTAATCGTCATGTTTTGTTTTGAAAAGGTGTAACTTTAAAATATATACGCCTAAGACGATGTTGTGGTTTAATCTTATCCTATATAATTAGAACCGCTGATTTTGATTAAACGTATTTTACTATATGAACCCAGTTATCCAGTATGCATAAATATAATGAATTATCCTAAGCTATAAATTGTATCAATCAGATCCTTATCTTAATTGTCGACCTTGTGTCGATTGCGCTTCGAGCCGCGGATTTATCCAGAGCAGGTGGCCCGCTTCTGCATTGACAAATTGTGGATATTAGAAGTGTATTTTTATCGTGTTTTGGACCTATTTTATATACAGTTAAGTCCATTTAGGGCGCTCGCCGAATTTCTAGGAACATAAGTACAAATATGTCTGCTTAGTCTGTATGAGTTTTCTAAATGAAGTCTTAGAGTATATTTAAACTTTTAATCTTATTTATCAATGGAACGGTTCTTTCCATTTTAGATTGTCCGACAGCTCCGCCTGCAGATGTTCGAGGCGCAGAGCCACGTATCTCCCGGATCCGACATACCGTGGGAGCTGGATATCATATAATTTACGACACATCATCCGCATGCAATGCACAACATTTATGGCAGGTTAGTATTACACCTCCATCATCATTCACATGATTATTAATATCATTGGAATTGTATTTACTATGGTAAATCTACTAAATTATTAGTTCATATGAAATATATCCACATATGAGACTGTTATGATGATGATGAATGTGTATTGTCAGTGCGATATTGTCAGGTATTGTATGTGAAATGTTTGTAATGGGAACTTAGAAGAAGACATACCACTGCTTAATGGTTACATCAGACTATGGCGAATCGGTAATAAACCCACTCATGATGTTTATTTACTATGTTTATGTATATGAGTTCCCCCAAGGTCGAGCCAAGCTTTCTCTTGGGATGCCTGAGGTAAGGTTCCCTCGGGTTACGAGCTGCTACTCTCCTGTAGCGCCGCTATGGATTATGGTAGGGATAGTCACTGAGTTAAGGACCGTCAGCATTTTCTGAATAAAGCAAATATAGCGTGACTGGTTTATTTAATCGAGTTAAGGACCCCCGGTCGAAAGCATTTCTGGCGCCATCACATTGATTTCAGAGAGCCGCATTTCATTAGCAAGACGAGTATGCATCTCGCAGAAGCCCTCGACATTTTTGTGATGACTATGTGATGATATAAAACTTAATGTGTGTGCATGCATACTTATGTGAGTGTATTATTATACCTGAGAATCTATGTATGTATCCCTGCTATTGTAGAGCGTATAGATTACATGATGTTAATCTCACTCTCGAGACTCCAGGACAGGGCCTCAATTTATTTTTTCATCAACAAGTAGCCCTCCCCGCCGATCTGACAAGTCGGGCCAGCACTTCATTTCTTCACAATGGACAGAGATAGCTGCATATTATTATCGACTCCCCTCAGATATTTACTGGTATCACCTGTCAGATTGTATGTTATTATCATGTTTTGTAATCACTGTATTCCATTACTTGTGTATGTCGTCGAGTATGTGGGATCAAGATTTACCCCCTTTCTTTTGATATTAAGTTGAGCAGATATATATAGAGTATATATATATGTGGATTACGCAGATGATATTTACGCCGCAAAGATTTACGATAAGTGGTATGAGAATAACATAGTTTACTACGGGTTTCGTGGCTTTATGCCTTCCCATTCCCTAGTGCTCTGGGTCGCCTACCGTGTCAGGTTGTGAATACTTGTTTTCAACAATATTGCGAATACAAGTAAATACTTAATTATTTGTTTTTCTTAAAAATCACTTTAATTTTTATCTAAATTTAGAGATAATAAATTTTAAATAAAAATTTAAAAATTCATTTGAGCCTTATTAATTAGTATGAAATGGATCATGAGAGGGTGAATCTTGGATAATAAAAGTATATGATTTTCATATTTAGAAATATTTTATTTTTCTTAATAGAGAAAAACATTAAGAAGAAGCCAAAAAGCAAATCTTTAGCTTTTTCTATTCATCCAAAAATTTTAAAATTTAATAATAAATCATTAAAAAGTAAAAAAACAGATTTAGAATGCTGAAAGCAAATTTGAGCTTCAATAACAAAAAGTGTGGAAAACACACCGCCATAGTCTTTTATGGTTCAAAGAATCATACTCCAGATTGACCAAGAAATATTGATGGCAAATGAGTTCACACCTCTTACCTTATATTAAAGGTTTGACTCTATTTGACCATCTTTAGTAATAACCTTTTCCTCATAACTACTCCCAATCTATTTTAAGTTTCTCATTTTATTTTTCTTTTTCATTTTAATTATTTTAAACTTTTCTTCGTAGACCACTAAAAAAAAATTCTTCCAAAATAATGCCATGTAGATGAGATGTGAGAGTTAGATTCTACTTTGGAAAGTATTTTTAGAAAATAAATTCATTTCATATAACAAAATTCCATCTGGTCTAATGTTTTCTACCTAAGTACTAAATCGGCGCTTAAATAACTTTAAATCCACATATATATGAAGTTATCAAATTTGATTGGATTCGCTTTTTTGATTTAACCACCTACCATTAAACTCCAATGACTTTAATTTTACAAAGTTATTTGACGCGGCCCCAACCCTAACGGGCCCGCGCCACTTAAGAGAGCGCGCCTTGACAGGTCATCAATTTATTTGGGCCATAAAAATTGAAGCCTGACCCCTCTCCTAAAATCATTGTGGGAATAAACAAGTCGACTCATATTCCCATTCTCTATACAAAGATAGCTAAATGAATTTCTTTATGTGACAAAGCACCCTTTTTTAACTTGAAGTATGAACTCACTCTAATTCTAATACAGATCCATATTATGATGTACCCACTAAATAGACTGGAGACCACATGAATTGAATCTATAGGATACAAGATAACTGATTTTTAATATTAATACCTACCTATTGGGAATCAGAAGTTAGCCACAAAGTAAAAATAAAGAGCAATATTCTAAATTACTGTATCAAGTATATTAACACTAGATCACACACTTCAAAGCGGAAAAAGGAAATCAGCAAAAAATCTCTAGTGGAATTAAAGTTGAAATCATTTTTTAAATTAGGTCTCATCTTTCAGCATATTGCTCTGTTAGACCAAGAGAGCAAAGGCATTCAAGGAAATCTCTGATGGTGCTTTAGAAGAATGTATTATACAGGCAAGGGCAGACATATACATGGAAGTGTTTATATTACAGGATTTATTAATAAATTTTCAAAACATGGAAGTATTTATATAGTTTGCTTATATATATATGGATGTTCTTTTAAATTTCTTTGGATATCTATATTTAAGCACATTATATCGCAATTCTTTATACGTTAAAATCAGTGTACCATCTATGAGAATTTCATATTATCTTAGTATCTAAAACCAAATTTTAATAAATAGGTTAAAGTTTCTTTGAAATCCATAACAATAGAAGTTAGAGAAAATGACAAATAAATAAGAAGCCCCCAGCTTAGGAAGATTTTAGGCAGCTGCTCCTGCTTGTTGATTTTTTTTTACATAACAATCTTTACTAAATGTAGAAAGGCTTCAATTGGGGATCAAGGATTAATGCTTACATTTCAACAGAAACTTCACTCAAATGATAATAGCTGTGTAAACAGCACTCTGTTAAACATTAAACCTACGTCTACTTCCGTTTTGAAACCTTAGCAAAAAGTACAAATTTAGCTTCTATCCAAAAGAGCACGAACAACAACATTTATACTCATAACCATAGACCAAATTATATAAATGTGTACAATTAGTACTTAATTTTACCCATAAAAATGAATTAGGCCAATGAAGTAAAATAGGTAAAAACATGTTTGAGTATATTATACACAGAAACACACATAAAACCATGTTGCATGCCTTTTACTTCAGGAAGTTATGTGCTAGTACACCCATTTTTGCGATCAAATCATGAGACTCGTCTCAGATCTCACATAGAGCAGAAAGCAAAGAGATATAGGATAGGCCACAGGATCTCATTGTCAATAAGCTCAGAATGGTAGTGCATGTACAATATATGACCCCGTTGAGAACATTCCAAAACACCCTATGGAGAATGATGCACCTCAGTCACACCATATACATTCTCCATAACAACCCCTCCACACTTGGAAGTTGGTTGCCGAGCGCAACCAGTACTGGGTTCCAGGAAGTTCTTTCCTTCTATATAAATGTTGTGTTCCTCTCTGTTTTGTGTTAAACCAAAAATAATAATAATAATAATGATGAACGAATTGGTTTTCTTCTCTTTGAGTTGTTCTTCACTTCTTGCATCTCAATATGGTATCAGAACTCCAAGAACCGTCAATGGATTCCATTGCGTCTACTCCTCTTCAAAAACATTCATCCTCTTCCACTCAAGTTCCCTTACCTTCACATTGTTCTGTAAGTGTTCGATTAGATCGGTCAAATTCATTTCTTGTGATGATCACAAATTCATTCAGAGATCGAGACAAGGATTGAAGAATTTCTCTTAAGTAAATAAATTGAAACCAGAGCAGTTTCTTGCTTCTTCAGCATCTTCAGATCAGATCTCAGATCAGCCTTACCGCCCAGCATCTTCACAACAGGTATTAGTCAATCCTGCTTTTCTTCAATGAATACTAATTCTGGACCAATTTCTTCTTTAGTTGATCTTTCTTCCATCTCTTTGTGATGCCTGGGCAATGTGATTCAATGCACATCTGCTTCTGGTATTTGGAAAATCTTAGAACAAATTGTTTGCCACTCAAATCTAAGGCTCGACATTCCACATCTGACTTTTTTGCAAAACCACAAAGAAAGGAACCCCAAGGTCAGTTGGAGGAATATATCCTCAAAATGAAATTCTGCTCTCTCACGAACTGATGAGTACTGGCCAAGTTATACCGATGAGGAATTAGTCCTTTACATTTTAGGTGGCCTTTGGCTTCTGAGTAATAGAGTCAGTCATTGTAAATCTGCTCTTCATCTAATGACTCTGTTACCTTCCTGAGGCCTGTATCATGCTTCAATCCCCATGAGCTTCTGGCTATAGAAATACACCAATTCCTCCACTGGTTTGGAGGTGTCTCATGATACAGCTCATCTTTCACTAAAGAATCATTCTTCAGCACCTGATCGCCCACTACTTGATTCTCATTATCCATCACGGGGACGGTATACTCCAGGATACCGTGGGCGCGATCCTAGAGGTCATTCTTATTTCCCCTACAAGGTTCATATGGATCTCCTCCTCAAATTACCTGCCAGATTTGTGGATGAGCAGGACACTGCTCTAAGTGTTTCACAGGTTTGATGTTCTCCGTTTAGGAATCCTCAGACCACTGCTGGTGTTCCTAAGTAAGTGCCCTCTACCATGGAGCCATTTCGTCAGGTTCCACAGTCCGATCCACTTCATTCCTCCAGTCAGGCTCTTGGCAACACCAAGTCTTCCTCCCGATGATGCCTGGTACTTGACAGTGGAGCTTCACACCACACTACACCCGATGTCACTACCATTGACACTAAGGCTACTTATCATGGCTCCAACAAACTCGTTGTCAGCAATGGCTCAGCTCTACCTATTACACACATAGGTAATTCATACATCCATATACCTCGACCACTACAACTCAAAAATATCTTACTAAGGTACCAGCGCTTCTCAAAGAAAAATTTGATCACATATCACAATTTACCTTTACATAACAATTACTGTGAATTTGATACCTTCTGATGTTGCTATGTGCCAAGGACAAAGCTGCCAAGAACATCCTGGTTCAGCAGGTTATCTTAATGGATTGTACCAGATTGATGCGTCTCTCCAAGTCAACCTCGGGGCCTCCACACTGCACCCACCACATCGCCTCCATTTATTCCAACCTCCATTGTTGACATATCTCAATAATGTATATACACTTACGTTGGGTCGTTGCTGCTGATGTTCCCTGTTCTAATTTCCGTTTTCCATTCCAGCCAGTCAACCACATGTGAAGCCTCCCTTCTCCCAACCGATGTAATGCTAGTTAGAAACCTCTTCTTACTGAAGACAACACCACAGTGCATCTATAGCACAAACTGATTGGGACACCCCCATGCTTCAAGCAGTTCTTAGGTATACTGCAACTGTTGCATGCACCAGTTACTACTTCCTCTGTCTTGTTTTGTGAACCATGTAAACTTGGCAAGTTACATCAAATGTCATTTTCTACTATGTATTTAAAGACATCTCATCCCCTTTAGCTTGTACATACAAACTTATGGGGTCCTTTTCTACATATATCTTCTGAAGGCTATCGCTACTATATCTCCTTTGTGGATGATTTTACCAGTTTTGTGTGGATCTATCCCCTACGGCTCAAGTCTGACACCACTAATACTGTTCTTCACTATGTTAATATGGTTGAAAGACAATTGGAGCACAAACTCAAATGCTTTTAAACTGACTATGGAGGGGAATATCGGCGTGTCATACCATTACTCCATAATCGTGGTATTGAAGTGAGACATCCCTGCCCTCATACACACCAAAAACATGGTCGGGTAGAGTGGAAACACCGACACATCGTTGATCTTGGCCTCACCCTCATTGCAAAAGCATTTATGCCTTTAACTCACATCAAAGGAGGCTCACTTCTACGTTGTACCTCATTAACCGCCTCCTGAATAGTTGTTATAGTAAATCACTCTTGAGTTATTGTTTCACCAAAGAATCCGACTCACTTGTTTTTCGTATCTGTGGCTCTTACTTCCATACAAATGCACACAAGCTCCAATTTCGTTTCTTCCTTGTGTGTATTTTGGGATATAGCCCAAGCACAAGTGGGTTATAAAGTGTCTTCACTCATCTCTGACATGCACACCCGCATCGTGGCCTTGATGAATCACAATTTCCCTATGCCCGTTTATTCTCCTCTCCTACTCTGCCTCCTTCAACCTCATCCCCTACTCCTCAAGCATTTCACCCATTTCCACCTGACCTTCTTGCCTCATCTTCCCTTTCTTCTTCTATCTTGGTCCCTCCTAGCCCTCTCCCTCACCCTCCTTCCCTAGGTACTTCCCTTCCTTCTCCTTCTTTCTCCTCTAATACTAACTTGGTGCCTCTCGTCGGCCTGCGCATTCGTCTCCTCCCACACCTCTCCCGGGGCAGTCCTCCCCGCTTTCTCTTGCACTGTTCCGCTCCGTCTACTCACTCCCATGCAAACTAAAACCAAGTCGCATTTTCAAGCCTTAGGTGTGTTGATCGCCGGCTTCCCTCTCCCATACACCAAGAACCTTCCTCTGTTTCTGAGGCACTCACTTTCTCACTAGCATTTGCAAGCATGGTTAGTAAGACGCCTTCTAATAATAAGCAATACGGGATCTTGTTCCTTCCCATCCTATGAAAACAATTGTGCACAACAAATGGATTTTTTGTACCAAGGTCAAGGCTAATGGCACTCTTGATCACTATAAGGCCAAGCTAGTAGCTAAGGGATTTCAACAAACACCTGGCGTTGAATTTTTCAATACCTTTAGCCCAGTTGTTAATGTAAAACCCCGGAAAATTTAAAATTTTCTAAAAGTAAAAAAAAAAAAAAAATATATATATATATATATATATATATAATAATAATAATAATAATAATAATAATAATAATAATAATAATAAATTGGTCGAAATGGCTCAGTGGGAAGCTCCAGTGGTACCCCTAGAGCTCGATGACTAAACTACCCGCCACACTCCGTCTCACGAAAAACGAGTAACCGGGAAAAAGTTTTATTTGACCAATTCCTAGCAGTGAATTCTTTATGAGAAATTTTAGTTAGGTATCTAGTGGTCTCAGAACGAGATTTTCTTAAAAATCTCGGTGAGTTAGAAATAATCGAGCGTGTCTATTTAAAAATGAATCGAACTAGTGCTAAAAAAACAGCTGTGACGTAAATGAACCCGATCAAGTTGCGACGCGGAGCAAAGTGGGCCCCAAGCTGGCTCCAACTTAAGATACAGAGGAAAAAAAAGAGAAAAGAACCGCTCATTTTTGGGCCGGAACCTAGTGAGTGAGGAGGGTGTGAGTTAGAGAGAGAAATGAGAGAAAATCTCCACCTTCTCTCTACGATCTATGGAGATCGGGTGGTCGGAATCCGTCGAGCCAAGATTTAAAGTTCATATATTCACATTTAGGCACGGTGGTATCGACAAAGATGTAGTTTCACCTCAAAGATTTTTAAGCTTGGAGAAGAAAATTCAATGAGAGAAGCTCTACCTTCTCTCTAAGATTTATATGCTTATTTACTGTTTCTGGTTTCCATCGGGCTGAAGACTTAAAGTGTAGGAGTACTCGTCGAGGGCAACTGGACACTAAATCAAGAATTTCGCTCTAAGATTCGAAATGAAGTTCGGGAAGGCCGGGTCTCTGTCTTCGAGACTCCAAAAAAGTTTCTGCCTTCAAGCCCAAGAGGTAGGGAACCTTCCTACTCGGCTTATTTCTTGGCCCAAATACTGTTTTTGTCTTAGCTGGGCCCTAAGGGTTGGGGCTTTGGATTGTGTTCCTAACACATAAATTGTATTTTTGGCCGACGGAGTTGTTTTTGTTAAGTTGATTTTCGAAATAGCTCGGGATTTTCGTTGTACCATGTTTATGGCTGAATTGTGGACTCAATTGGGATGGGTTTGTTGTCGGGTGAAAAGGTTGTTTCCGGGATGAGTTTGAATAGGAAAAAAATAGCATGTACGGGAGCTTTAAAGGAGCCCAGGGAAAGCAATTTCGTGGGTTTCACGCTGCTGCCCAGTCACTATTCATACAAGGCCTCCAACTTCGACCTGGCCATAACTTCATGTCCTAGCCCGCTTTTGGGTGTTCTCGAATTCTATGGAAAGCCATTTGAGTCTAGAATCCATCCAGAGCATATCTTGATAAAATTAACCTCATAATCGGTTCGAAATGCAGATGAAAAACAAAAAGAGGGGCTCCCGCCGGTGAGCGTCACATTATTCATTTGAGGCCTCCCAACTTTCGGACTCGCCATAACTTTCGTCCGAGCTCACTGGGGAAGTTCTGGACTCTGCGGAAAGATCTGAGTCTTGAATCTGGGACCATATGCTTTTCGCCGGTAATTGGTAGTCACACAATTGTTGAAAATTGATTGTTACAACAAGTGCTTAATTGTTGGTTGTGTGGATGCGCAGTGAGTCAGGCGTCAAGCGACCATTACATCGCAGTCAGAAAGAATATCTTAAAGTATGATATGCCATGAATTTAGTTTAGTAGGTAAATGAGGTGTGTCATTACCCGCCTAGGTAGTGACTTCTCTGATGAAATGTTAGCATGTGTTTGTGTGATTGATTGAAATGGAATTTCGGGTTAAGGGTGTCATATTTCACGTCAATATGTGTGCTCAACATATCGGGTTTGTGGGATGTGTTTTTGCAGTGGGATACGACTATTGCACGGCATGTCAGAGGCAGTTTATCGGGCATTACGCGCCATGATGTAGCCTAGGGATTTGATTATGACATTACTTGTCTATTAGGCCCAATGATGTCGATGCATGCTCGTTTGATGCTAGATACTAATGCGATAAAATCGTTAAGACACCTACACGTATATTAACGCTTGTAACGAATGTACTGGGACTTGCAGGCATTAAACATGAGTGTCCGTAGTACACTGGGAGTGTACGATATATGTGGTGTCCATGTAGAGGTCTTTATACATTGGGCATGACTTAGAGTAATGGCACTGCATTGCAATCGGTGCACGGACATTGCAGGGTGTGGGTGTGAGTGCATACCGCTGTCATTCACCATCCTCAGAATGGGTTTGCGGACTCGCACTTTGACGAAGTCCACCCAGATCCACTCGCTTGTACTTATGTTGCACTCAAGTTAAGGAAATGGAAATGGCTCATTACATTCATATGCATCAGGCACCCTAGAACAAAGAGAGGGAGGAGTGCATAAGGTTTCTCAGAGAATTGTTTCTCGAGGGTCGACAAACAATATTATTTATCGTGAAAGTATGTCCAATTACACATACCATATGTGGACCGTGTGGTCGCCGTATAATATCGGGACAAGTTGCCATGAAATTTCACAGTTGTATTTTGTTCTCCCATACAAAGGAAACCCGCCCCGATTTTTGTTAAATCCCTGGGTTCTCGAAAAGGGACCTCAATGGAGTGGTTTCCTGCCACCACATCCACAATTTTCCGCTGAGTCGACGGTCACCCGTGGACCGGATTGGGGCATCACGCTTAAAGCCCCATAACCGTATAATTCTCACCATTGCAGTGTCCAGACAATGGGAAATACACCACATTGATGTCAACAACCCATTTCTAAATGGGGACTCACAAGAAACAATGTTCATGGCTCAACCTGAAGGGTTCGTAGACCCCTCCAAACCTACTCATGTATGTCGCCTCCGCAAGGCTTTGTTTGGACTTAAACAAGCCCATAAGGCTTGGGCCGGATGTTCAAATTCACTCTCCAATCGCTGGGGCTCAGAGCTTTGTTTCGTGACTCCTCCATGTTTTCCTCACACATCGGCTCACCGATGTTTCGCTGGTCTACGAAATGATATTCAACACTGAGATGATTCGCCTCGTATATCTCTGGCCATTCAAGATCTGTGACAGACCCGACCCGATACCCCATCTGATTTCGGTGGTCCCGGGCTTAGTGAAGTCCCACCGTATAATCCCTAGGAAGATACGTGGACCTCACACCTTAAGGAAGGGAGTAACACCATGTAAGCTAATTAATACCCAATTATATATATATATATATATAAAAATCCGCAACAATTATAAATGAGGTCTCAAAGTTCATCACTGAATATTCTGAGCATTCTAAGAGTATTTTAGAATTTAGGGTTAAGAAATGAGATTAAATGGATCCAACAAAACAAAGACAGATATAGGCGGGATAGAGTAACGCAGCTTGTCGCAGATAAAGCGGTGTTGAATTTGGCGAGCCAGGTATGCCCTACGAACCGGTCATGACTCAGGAACACTTAAAACAATAAAGTGAGAAATAAATCTCGCTGAGTGGCATAGTTATAAGTAAAATAATATTTTTATTTTCAGCATTTATTCTCTTCAAGACCTCACGTCGCTTTATAAGGTTCCCCCGCTTTTCAGGTCATTTCACAAACCCATCATTACCCAAGTCCAAATAATATGAGCTCTATGCTCAAAAATCTAACCGACATGATTTTTAAGAAAATTATGGGCCAATCGCTCAACATATAAATCAAGCATAAAAACATATATAGCCATCAATCGTAAAATAACCTCTAAAGTACCAAACCATAAGTATTTAAATATATCAAAATCCAATGGACATTTTGGCATACCACCTGTCAATCCGACCACTAATCGCGGAAGAATAAAGATACGCCTAAAACTCACGGCACAGCATACCCACCGCGTGATCCGACTCACGACCGTGGAAATAACATACATCTAAACTCACGACATCGCAGCATACCACCGCCGGTAATCCGACCACGACCGCGGAAATTAACATACCCAAATCCCACGGATATCGGTATACCAACCGTCGGCAGACCACCTCAACACCGCGAAATAATATATACCTAAGTTTTCACTACATCGCAGATACCAACCGCTTAATCCGACCTCACGACCGTGTAATTAATATATAACTCAAACTCAATGGCTATCGCAGCATACTCAACCGTCAGAATCCCACCTCACCTACCGCGAATTAATATATACCAGATTTACTACAAGTACTTTTCCAAACGACACCGTATCATAATCATTTCACAAGACCGAAATCTCTTTCTTAAAACAATGAGTTTTCAAAGCCGCTTAAAACCTCAATCCATCGCATCTGGGCCATTCAAATACCACAGATCATCCAGAACTCCCAGAAACTTCCAAATATTTAAAATAGATGACAAACTCATGAAATGGATATTGATAACCCTGTTTTATATGAGACCGATAAATCACATTTGCATGCAAACTTCTCAACCATTTGATCTAAAAACAAGATATACAAAAATATTTAATCACCATAGACAGGACACCATCATATCCCCAAATCATTTAAAAACATATAAACCACTTTCACACATCCATATGAACACGAAACTTCCGTAAGACAAAATGTTGACAAATTAACATGAAATGATAATTTGTTTTTATAAAAACTGATATTTTTACTCTCTATGCACAACTTCAACTGGCTCCGATCAAATAAGAGGCAGGAAATAACTAACCGCAAATATATGCATTGCACAATGGCCTCAAAAACATTTCAAAACAAGTAGACCACTCACGTAATTATAGACGCGCCCCGCTTCCCTCAGATCGTTTCTCCTGCCGGCCGTGAGTGCCTCGTAATATAGATAAAATCCGCTAGGGGCTCTAATAACAACTAACAACCTTAGATGTTCCAAGGCCTTAGAATAACTGAAAGAAATCATGAAAACCATCAAATTGACCCCACATGTCCAATTACACCGCTACATGTTCGATACACTTCCAAACGTGCCACTCGGTGAGGCCAATTTCTCAAAATCGAACTGTCCAATAATTCCTAAAAACATCCAATTTCACTAATACAACTTCAATTTTGCCAATTTGACCAACGGCATCTATTTCGGGCCTCCCAACTTCTGCAGAATTACCCGAAACAACCTCAAAATGGAAAACTAACCAAACGATGTCCAAAAATTTACAAACCACATATCAATGAAAGCCCAAGAGGGTCTCAACAGGAACCCACAGCCATTACTGGGGTCCAACAGTCGCTGTGGTGTCGGAAAATCTGATCTAAGCTTCTCGCCGATTGCCAAAGGAATCTCCAAACGGTGCGAAATCTGTAAAGCGGACCACGATGAGTTCAGAAGGTCCAAAAATGGTGGAAAAGAGCTATGGCGGGTCTGAAGTGGCCAGAAAATGTGGCCGGAAATCACAAAATCCTGGTGGTAGTAATCCGCGCCCGGGCCGTCGGGTTCGCCGGCCAGATCTCTTGCATGTCCGACAATGGCCGGGTCAGGAGTAACTTTACCGTCGCGATCGTCCGGCGGTGGTGCACCCGCGGTCCGTGGCATGCGCCAGCACTCCCGGCCGGGTGGTGCCTCGTCTGGTCCGCATTTCTCACTCAAGGCTGGCCAGGTACACTCTACCAAAATGGTGCGTTCCTTGGGCTTAGAGAGTTTTCTTCTGTGTTCGGAGCTCGTTGTTTTCGCACATGGTTTTCATTCGCATCACGCTAAGCTATGTTTATAGCGTATTCATGGTCACTTCTGAAAAACCTGCATTTGATCCTCTCGTGACACCGATAAAGTGCTACTATTGAACTCTAATGGCCGTAACTTTTTATCCATAAGTCGGATCAGACGCTCCGCCCGCCTATGAACTCGTGACGACGAGGCTTACGAAATGGTGCCTTTAGTTAACCCAAAACTATTCTTCTCCCTTGAAAAGTTTTCCAAACTCGTCAAACTTGGTCAACTTGGTCAACACTGTATTATTTGGTACCTGGCCATTACAATCTACCCTTAAAGAAAATTTCGGGCCCACGAAATTCGCACTGCCACAACGTCTGGTGGCTCAGGCTCCCTCGGACGCGCTGCGTTATAGCATAAGCTCCGCTGCCATAGGTGGTGCGCATCGGTTGTTCGTGCTAAAGGAACCACCCGAGGTCTCGTCACCTGCGGTATTCAATCTTACATGCTCACTGCAGTCTCATTGACAAATGTAGGGTCCGATCCCGAGACTCCGGGCCCGTCGATTTCGATAAGAGGGCGGGCCTCCCGAGATGTCTCCGTCTGGTCGCGATCAGCATACATTATCCCATTGGCATGTACCACCACTTAACCGGCCGCAAACGCCGCCACAAGTCGAACGGGACTCCGCTTCGGTACCGCAGATCTCTGAAAAATGGCTAACGCCACTACTTACCCGATTGGAAATCTAGAACCATGTGTGTCCACCTTCGAAACCCTCGCTACCGCCGGACCACGTCTCTGTCCCACTGATCCTCTCACGCCTTCGCAAGATCTAGAGCCGAAACTACCCTCTTGGGGATGATCCCCGACCAGGGCTCCCCAGACAAATCCTATATGCATCATATGATCGACGCTTAGTCCGGCGTGATCGTGGCCCCGTTGGGCTCCAATCTTAGAGCGACGCCTCTCGACATCACCACCCAGGGATATCGCGGATGATCTCTCGAGAGGCTCAAAGCCATTGCCTCAACCAACCCGTCAAATGGAAACCTCCTCCTTTCGATGACTTCATCCAAGAACCAAATTTGGACAAATTCACCTCTTCGAATTGCAAGCCAGATTCGAACTCCGTTTCATACTACTCCCGAAAAGTGCTCGAACCCCTTATGAGTCTAGACTGGCGAAAGGTGAAAGGTAGCTCTGAACTCCGTGCTCAAAAATGCCTAGTCCCCTCTCATATGCCCACCACTTCCTCAGATTACCCTTCTCGAGCAAGAACCCATTTATCCCGACTGGCCCCCATCCCGACACTGCATACCGTCTAAAATCTTCTCTCACAGGTCACTCAGCCAAGATGTGGCTACCTACGGGTCCGCGGGCACCATCATAATCCACCGCTTCCAAGTCCGCGAGCCCGATCAACGCGATACCAAGTGAACTCACTTTCGCGATCGCCGCGCCGACGTAATTTCCTTCATAGTTAGTGCACCCGAAGCCCACCGCTTCCGCTGGGACCTACGCCTACCTCTCGGGCGCTATCTCGAAAGAGAACTCGACCCCGTGAATCAAATAATTAATCCCCATTCAAATGATAAGGTTAGGAAGGTATATTAAACACTAGATGAGTTGTATCAAAGAATGTACAACCCCTAAGAATTAGAAACCTGTGAGCTATGATATCGTCGACAGACCCGACCCTGATACCTCCACCCGATTTAGGTCCCACATGAAGTCCCACCGTATAATCCCTAGGAAGATACTATAGACCTCACCTAAGGAAGGAGTAACACCATGTATTAATTTAATACCCAATACAAGTATATATATATAAAAACCCGCAAATAATTATAAATGAGGTCTCATAAAAGTTCAATACGAATATCGGAAAGATCTCAAGAAAAAGATTTTAATCAGTATTACAAATGAGATTAAGAAATGGATCCAACAAAACAAAGACATATAGGCGGGATAGAGTACTGCAGCTTGTCGCAGATGCTGTCAATCTCGGGCGCGAGGTACGCCCTGTCACGAACCCGCCTCGACCCCAGGGAACAAATTTAAATGATCAATAAAAGTGAGAAATAAACTGAGGCAGTATAGTTATAAGTAAAATAATATTTTTATTTCTAATAACATTTATTCTCTCAAGACTCACACGTCATTTTATAAGGTTCCCGTTTAGAAACATTTCCTCACAAAACCCATCATTACCAAGTCCAACAATATGAAATCTATGCTCAGCACCCAACCGCAAGGATTTTTAAGAAAATTATAGTCCTAATGGTCAGCAACATATAACCAAGCATAAAACATATATAGCCATCAATGTCGTAAAATAACCCTGGAAAGTAACAAACCATGGGCATCGAAATATATCAAACCTCACGACATCGCGGCATACCACCGTCGCGAACCGCACTCACGACCGTGAAATAACAACATACGCCTAAATCCTCACGGCTATCGCGGCATGCCACCGGGCTGGTAATCCGACCAATGGCAATCGCGGAAATAACATACATCTAAACTCACGACATCGCGGCATGCTACCACCGCCTTTCCAGAATCCACCTCACGATCGCGTAAAATTAACATACATCTAAACTCACGACACATCGTGGCATGTACCAACCGTCTAATCCGACCATGACCGCGCAGTCAATATATATAACTAAGCTCACGACATCGTGGCATACCAACCGCCTATGAATCCGACCACGACCGCGTAATTAATATATAACTAAACTCACGCATATCGTGGCATACCAACCGTCGTGAATCCGACCTACCTAATCAGAATTAATATATATTCACAGATTTTTACTCACAAGTACTTTCTTTCCAAACGACAATCGCAGATTATATAATCATTTTCACAAGACCTTGAAATTTTTCTTAAAAATAATGGAGTTTTCAAAGCGGTTTAAAAACCTCAATCAGGCACCCAAAATATTCAAATACCATTATCTATCCAGAACCCCAGAAATCTTCCAACATTTAAAATGATGAGATAAAACCTCATATGAAATGATAACTTTGTTTTATATGAGACCGATAATCGCCATTTATACGTAACCAACCATTGATTCGAAATGTAAAGATATATGTAAAATATTTAATCACCAGATATATCACCATCATAATCCCAAACTATTTAAAACATATAAACCACTCACACATCCATGAACACAGTAAAACTTCCAAATATTTAAAATGTTGACAAAATTAACATGAAATGATAACTTGTTTTTATAAAAACTGACATTTTAATTTATGCACAACCAACCGTCCGATCAAATAAGTTATATATGAAATAACTAACCGCAAAATATATATCATAATACGTCTCAAAACATTCTAAACAAGAACACTCACGGTAATTATAGACGCCAAAATTCGCCTCCCCTCGGGCAGATCGCCTCCCCACCCGGCCGTGAGCCCTGTAATACAGATACAAACCCACTTAGCTCAATAACCGAACCAACAACCTGCACGCCTCCTCCCGCGCCTGTAATAACCGGTTAACTGAGTGAAACCATCAAAATCGACTGGAGCAGGTCCACTACAGTTACCTGGTGCCTTATATGTGCCCTGATACCTAAAATTGGGGCTTTTCACCCGGAGCCAATTTCTAAATTGAACCATCCAACAATAATTCCAAAAACATCCACCTCACTACTACAATCCTCAAATTTTCCAAATTTGACCAATCGGGTACTCTATTTCAGTCCCAACTTCTGCATCACTCTAAACAACCTGGGTAAAATGGAAACCTAACCAACGATGTCCAAAATTTACAAACCACATATCAATGGAAAGCCCAAGAGACCAGGAACTCATTGGTACCATTACCTTGGTCCAACGGGCCGTGTGGCCGAACGATCTAGTTTCTACGATTGCCAGTTGTAACTTCCAAACGGTGCGAAATCTGCAAAAGGAATTAATGATGAGTTCGTAAGGTCCAAAAATGGTGGAAAGGAGCCGCGCGGTCCGGCGGCCGAAAATGGTCAAAATCACAAACTCGTGAGAAATCTGCAGCCGCCGCGGTCGGCGCCCGCTGGGCCAGATCCCGACGCTGTGGCCCGCCGCGGGGCACTGGCCGCAAAATTTTACGGCCGCATCGCCCGGGCGGTGGTGCACCCCGCGGTCCGCTGCAGCCGCAACTCCGCCGGTGGTGCCTGGCCCCGGTCCGATTCACTCGCCGCCAGTGGCTACTGCCCAAATGGCCCTCGGCTCGGGAGAGTTTTCTCTTAGAGTTTCGGGAGCCTGGCGTTGGTTCAAAGGTTGGTTTTCTATTTGCATCACACAAGCTAAGTGTTTAGGGTCTAGGGTCGCTTCGTAAAAACCCGGTATTGGGATAACTCGACACCGATAAAGTGCTAAACAAGGAACTTTAAATGGTCGTAACTTTTTATCCGTAAGTCGGATCAGACGCCCGCCTGGCCTGGCGAACTCATCTCGACGAGGCCTACTAAATGGTGCCTTAGCGGTTAACCTAAAACTATTCCCCTCCTCTAAAAATTCAAACTCGTCAACTTGGTCAACACCAGATATTTTGGTACTGCGTCAGCTTACATCTACAGATCTTCGCTTTTTCCTCAAGAACCTTGTTCGCACGCCACTTTCTCGTTTCGAGGTTTAACGCTCCTACGGCCTCTCGTCTCACCGCCAAACCCAAGTATGCACTTGACCTTTCTTCGCCGTACTAACATGCCTCGATGCTGTTCAACAAGATCCCATCCGTCCCAACCCAAGTCATTGAACAGACGTACCTCCCTTCAATTATCCCTCTCTACCATAGCACCATCGGCGCCTTGTAATCTCGACTGAATACCCGTCCATATCTCCTTTGATGTTACAAATCCGAGCCAATTCCTTCATCAGCACCACATGGCTTCATTGAGCATTACAAGAAAGTCCTATGCTAGCATCAAATGCACCGCTTTGGTCTATCTTTCCATCCGCCACATCCCGAACCCATGAAGGGCCCTCGATGCCGACAGCTCACAATGTTGATGATCTAAATCTTAAGTGAGTGGGTTTGTGTCTTATTGGGGGATAATCTCATCACATGGAGTTAGCGCAAATAGTCTGTTGTTGTACACTCCTCGAAAGACCGAAGAGTATCTGCCCAGAAGCCTACCGCGCCACCGAACTTCTATTTGATTCAAAGAACTTCTTACAAAACTCAATGCTCACTTCAAGTGGCACCACCTCTCGTGACAATCTTGCGCACAAGCCCTCACCACTCAACCCGATGCATCATGCTCATACTAAACACATTGAACCTCGATGTCCACCAAGCATTCGACTTAGTTGCTACCCGCAAAAAATCATGCGCGTCATGTTCCTTCATCAACCAACAAATATCTTTACCGCTTCCTTCCAAATGGGTCTCATTCAGCCTCCAAGCTGAACGCGGAACCCTCCCCGCTCAGCTTGATGGGGCATGTTGAGAACATTCTGGTGAACACCCCAGCGGAATGACATGCACCCCGGGCCACACCATATACATTCTCCTATAACCAACCTCCATACCGGGCTGGTCAAGTCACGCAACCGTTGTTAGGTTCCGTAAAGTTCTTTCATATAAATACATGTTCCTCTCTCGCTTTGTGTTAAAACCAAAAAATAATACTAATGATGAACGAATTGGTTCTCTCTATTCTTCTCTCCGAAGCTGTTCTTCTACTTCTCGTGATTCAATAATACCTTACCTACAAAAAAAGTGTTACTCGACACCTTAGTATCTATTGTTTAGTACTAACCTTGTCGATTTCACCGTTCAATCCTTCAAGTAAAGACAGTGCCATCAATGCATTCGAGAAAGGTAAAGCCTACATAAACAAATGTTTAGTAAGAAAGTCAACAATTTAATGATAGTAATATGAATAAAATATGGAAAGTGCTTCTAAGCATAACAATGATGGAAGAAGAGAAATTGTGTGGCTTCTTCTCACTACTTAATCAGGTCAATTTACTTATATTGGGCAAGAAGGTTCAAAGTGAGATTCACAGGACATTTTGTTTAAAATAAATAAATAAATAAAACACAATAAATGGTCGATTTATCCGTATTATCTCTTCTTCCTTAAAGGGAAAAAAGTAAAATCTCTTTAATGCAAAATAGATGATGTTTTTTTTTTTTTAGTTCCACCAACCGTATAACATTTAAAACCCTTACTGAGCAAAAATGGATAATGCTTACATACTAAAATGTCTCTACTCCATATCATTAGCATAAACATTTGAGAGTGCAATCTAAGAACAAAAATCAATAGAGAGAGCACTGGGCATTAAAAACATCATTTGGAAGTCAGCAACTTTTCCTTTCTTTTCTCCTCCCAAGAAAATTACAAAGCCAAACATATAACTCACAATGGTATACATGGTATTTCCAAACTTTATGAGTCTCCAGAATTTAAATTGAAGAGAGAGATTTCCCCAAGTGTTACCATACCACAATTAAAGACACCAAAATCCTTCTTCCTCGTCAATATCTTATCTAATCAAATTTCAATATTTCATGAAGTAAAATAAATTACGGGCAAGACACAAGTACTAAAATTTACATTTTTTCGTGCAAATTGTAATTTTGAAACAAGCACATATTTGAATCACAAAACAGCAAATTGTGGAAGGAACTCGAAAAATCAATGTCTTATAATCAAAACTCGATCCAAGGTAAGTTTAAATATTTTTACAATTTTTCTTCGCATCGACAGCTCTAAACGTGGTGTGTGTGGGCCATACGCTATGTGCGCAAGTGCACGTTGCCGCCTGCAATATAGTGTACCAATGGTACCAATATCGACCACTCGGGACGTGTGTCATCACAAAGATTTGCTTTTTAGATATTATCTGAATAAACGTATGGTGAGAAAGAAATTAAATGCGTGAATTTCAACTGGGCATGGATCTTAATGAATTATCAGAGACATTGGAAGACTAGGGCTATGTCACCCCCCCTCGTCACTTTCGATGGATTATTTCTTAAAGATGCTATTATTCAATGTATTTATAATTTGTTGATGGCGAGCGATCTTACTTACGAGATATCCCCTCGAGGTATATTCGCCTTATTTCGTAAATAGAGTTGGGTGTATTCACCCCCAACTCTAGATCCCAAAAATGCTTAAATGTGTTCTAACTCAAGTGCCACCTTCTCAGATCGAATATCTCTCTATTTACCGAATCAATCGGCGGTCGTTTATTGTATCCCCGGATATCCTCATCTCTCGAATCTCTGATCTCCAAGATATGCTAATGTTGGCTTAGACATCACCATGCAAATGAATTATAGATATAAAGCAGAGCAAACACACCTCTATGTAAACAAATGAATAATATAAATTCATCGATCTTTAATCCATGAATATGTGACAAGGTTCAACAACACCTCGTATATAGATCTAAAAACATAATCGACAAGAAACTGTCAATATTTACTATGTAGAACATTCTGATTTTCATTGTCCAAAAAGAGGAAACAATATAAATCCCGCTCTTCGAGATCATGCTCGCCACGGCCGCTCAATTCGCGGTTCTAGTCCGCAGACGCTTTCCGACATACTCAAATTCGAACCCCGCTTTAATGATGGAGGGAAGATCTCCGCCAGATGTAGCGACGCAGTCGCGACGCTGCAACGTCGCTGACGCCGCCAGACGCCCTCGACGCTGAGATCGCCTGAAGTTGAGACGCCAGCGACGGCGCCGCTTTGTTGACTTGTATCTTAGTGTCGACCCAACGTCGCGACGCCGATCGCCGCGACGCCTGCACATCCCCATGCTCCGGGCTTCTCCGCCCAACGCCCTAAGATTTCGGCTCTTTTCACCTCATTTGCACCTCGTATTCATGCAATTTGCCACTTTAGACATCAAGCCAAGGCAAAATACTTATTTAAATTTCTTAAAAATAGCGCTTAAAACTCAAGATACGGTATATTCTCGAAGTATTTGTAGGCACTCATCACCACGAACAAAGCCCAACTCTCGTTCCAACATTTGCCTCTTCAAATATAAAATATGTTTGAAAATCCAATATATGGAAACTTACGCCGAATCCTTCACACAAGATATTGAAAATCCACCACAACATGGGAGTAGACCTTATGTTTGATCTCTATGAACTTAGGCACAAAAAAAGAGGACCATTCCTTCCAGGCTTGTACTCTCAGGTACAATCCAAGTTATTCGAAGGGTTCATAACAAAACAAAAGAGAATATCCTTGCAATGAGGGAAAAATAGACACTACTAAGTCATTAAGCCCATGATTGTTTGTATATATACAAGGTCTTTTATTTGCATATCGACAACATTGCATACTTAATAAAGCTCACAGACTCAAGTAAAAGTAAGAAAACAGTTGTTTTCTCTCCGTATGGGCAAAGTCTTTTTCATCTAACCGGGTAGGAACCACACTTCTTCGCCGGTGGTACGTTCAGACAGCCACTGGAAATCCTAATCATCATGTTCATTACCTTCTCAACAGGAATTGAAGGTTTCATATAATTTATCCAATATTCTCAGGAACGCCTTTGCAACTAAAGTTTCAGAAATCTTTTCGAAATAAATAAATAAGGAATCATTTTCTCGTATCTACAAACTACCTTCATTGGCACATCCATAATTTGTTTCAGACTACCATGCTTTCTATTGCATTTTGAGAGTAACCAACGTTTAGTTTAATTTCTTTGGAAATGCACTAAAATAAAGCTAAATATTATGTTCACCTATCATGTTTGCGAAAAAGAGTCCATTGTTAGTAGAACATGTTTCTAAATCTGGGTGCCAATGTGATAATTGTATATTCTATAAAAACAGATAGAATATATAACTAGTCAACTCGGCTAGCATGCGAGATAACCATAGTCAGAACGGATCGGCCCAGCCCCATTCTGCCGCGGTGCCAAAATGGAGAGCCATTCAGCCATTGGACCCATATTTTTTCGGGCCGCCTTATCACAATAATCCCCACCGACATGTCGGTAGCTAAAGTGTTTAAAACGGGTCAAAAATTTTAAAATGTTAAAATTTGTAATTTCCCCATTCTAATTATCTCATTCTTCAATAAAACAAAAACACAAGTGGTTAATAGTTAATTAAGTAAATGATGGAGCTAGACAATATAATAATATTTTGTTAAAGTCTTATATAAACGTAAATAATGTTAAACATCATTATAAATTCTCTATAGTCCAAACTAACTAGGTAGCTATTAAGCAACTAACTAAAATTCACATATAATAACAACATGGGAAGTACCAACCATAACTGGGTTCAGTTTCATGATAAAAATGAAAATACAAAATCATACACATGTCATGTAATAAACAAAACATACTAAATATGTCGCTATATTCACAAAGTACTAAAAAAATAAAGTGACAACAATGATATTCAAAAACTACAAACTAGTGTCAAATGAACCACTGCGCCTTTAATTTTCATCTTCATTAGTATGAAGTCACCATAGGATTCAGAAAAAGTCTAATAAGTTTATATATATATATATATATATAGAAAAGAGATATATATATATATATATATATATATATATATATATATGTCATTTTGTAAAAATTAATACTAAAAATTTAAAAAATCACACAATCGTTCGCCCCTACCTAACCCTAACACGGGCCGCGGCCACCCAAGCCGGGCCAATAGGCCTCCTGACGCTGGCTGCTAATTCTACGTTCACACACCCTCCAAAAATATCGTGGCAGCCCATCTGCTCACTCCATATTCCCAGCCTCTAAGATAACACTCATATAAAGGCCTACCAAGTAAGTGAGTTCCCTTTAGAATGCGCCCTTTTTTCTATCCCCGACTAATGGCTTCTGGTATTATTCAGCATTTATTAGTCATTACAGAGGATGTATTGCCACCCCCAAGTAATTTAGGTTGTGATGGCTGAATGGGTATGTAATGTGTCACACAAACCTCCTAGCTTCATGCTTTTCTTAACTCCGCTTCAACCACAAGAGGAGCCACCAACAATGTATTTGAAGAATGTTGACATATGATAAAGAAAAACAAGGAAGCTTTTTTTTTATACAGGTAAAGTAATTGCAAAGAAATAAAACCAGCGAGAGAATAAGTATAATGCTTCTAAACAGCATTGAATGACCCCATGTCTAAGGTCAATCTTTTAGCAAACATGACTAGAATGCTCAACATATCATATATAATCATACACACAAAAAGTTCTGCACTGGGGTGCATGTCCTCCAATTATTATATATGTTTGGCCATGAGTTGCAAAAGTTAGAGGAGAAAACAAGACAAAACAATGATTTCACCCGAGAGAGAAGTCTACACAACAAAATAAGCCACTTCAATGGTTTTCACATGCGCTTTTCAAACATCCGTTTATATTAGATACAATAAAAACCTAAAATCTATGATATGTCCATGACTCGCCGAGGAAGGTGATTGGTATAACTATTTTCCTGTATCTTTTAAGCTGACAAGCATACACACAGGCAAACAATACCATTACTCAACATTTTATAGGCATATTAAGATTTTAGACCGATTAACTAATTTAGAATTAAAGCGGGGTGATATGTTGAGAGTACTTAAGATGTCTGGGGTAATACACTCAACTCCATCCTCCCACAAGTCTGCTAACGATCGAGTCAAGCTTGCAAAGACCGTGGTTTTCTTGAGTTTTTTCTGCATGTTAAGGCCACAGCGCCCCTCTCCTCTCGAAGTTCTTCTTAAACATACCCGTTGTAAATGACAGTCTAGGGTTAGACTGAACATTATTTTGTTTTTCGAATCTTTTTTCTTCTTCATAATGTCATATAGCATTTTCTTAGTTTTAAACATCAACATTCCTACCATGTGGACAAATTAAAATTTAGTGTGACATAACATCTATGTTTCATGTCAAATACCGTCCTAAACACCTCATACACTCAATAAAAAAAGGGCTTTTCACACACGATCTCAATCCGCAAATGGAACTCGCCACAAGTATCCCGAGACAAATAAAATTCGCATTTATCGATTGCGACTGATTGACACCAAACTTCACGATGTCCCCTAAGGGTTAAAAGAAGTTTAAAACTATACATCGCATCCCAGTATTCTTTATAGAGGCAATCTTTTTCGCCACTAAACACATAATAAAGATCATGCATTAAAATCAAGCACACACACCATAACACTGCTTTCAAATAATATATTAAATTACAATTTCTAAGTAACAATTGGATAACATCAGTATACAAAATATAAACAATATTAAATCTTAAATTTTCCTTTAAATAAGGAGGCGCCTCATCTGCATGAGCAAAAATAGATTTATGGCAATCAGATCAAAACTAGTCCCAATCTTCAATTATTCGTAACTAATAACAAGCAAAGCTGTACCGATGAAATATCCATGCATGGGAAGTAATGTGCGTTTTAGACCATATAAGGACAGAAACTCAAGGAATCCAAAAGAAAACCTAGAAAATGTTTCAAATAAATGTTTCAAGATGGTTGCCAGAAATCCCAAAGCAATAGCCGCACTCACTTCTATGTCAAACAAGCAGTCTCCTCCTCAAGCATCAAGATTAGAAAAAACTCGTATACGAAAAAAATCACAAGAACAAAATTACATTTACATGATCCTTTCTATGGACTTTTCAATAATCTAATCCAAACAACTCTAAACTCCAGACATTACCAAATACTTTTAATGAAACAATTTCTAGATTTTAAAATGCTTATTATTACTTGATTTGAAAACAATAGTCCTTACTCCACCATGCCAACTAGTCTAAGTTTCGAACCATATACTAGCTAGGTTGTAAATTCTTCTAGTAACAATGCTATAAATTTGCAATCATAAGGCGTTTAGCTTTAGTTTACTCTTTCTATATCAAGTTAATAATTCATAGAAGGGTAAAGAAGTTTATCTCTAAATCTTTACCGCATAGTTAAATCCAACAATGCAAATTGCGGATATTTAGCATCTAGACTAACAACAATCACTTAAACATGTCGTTTTTATTTTTATGAATCCACGGATATACTCATTAAAGGTCAGGAATGCTATAAATTAGACATAATTAGTCTCCTATCGTCCACACATAACTAATAATACAACAATGTAATACCTCTAAGGAGAACATAAAGCATATTTCAATTAATTCTATAGTTTTCAAAGCATTACGCCTATACAAAAAGGAAATAGGGAAAAAAAAGAAAGAAACGCAAAAAAAAAAAAAAAAAAAGGAATAACATAACAACTTCAACACACAGCTATATAAAACAAACATACACTGCATGTGAATTACATAAAAATATTCTTATGGAGTTATTTTTTATTGTATACACGTTATCAAGTTGTACATGCAATTAATGAGATAATGTTTAACTCTAAGTCTCTAATGTATAAGTTGAAGAGAATCTCATGATGTTATAATATCCTAAGATGAGGAGCATCTTACTATTACTCGATATTCTCACTCATATTCCAATATGGTATTATATACATTCCAAATAGTTGTCATATAACAAGACTTTAAGGTCTACCAAAAGTACGGTGATATATGAACAAGTAAAATCCACAACAAAATAAAAGAGAGTTAAAAGAATAAAGAACACACTTGATCTGGTTGCTGTGCGTATTGATATTCCCAAAACTTTACTTCATGATCTTCACTTCCTGTGACAAAGCCATCTCCATCTGAATTGCTGCAACCGACCGCATGCAGCCACCGCATGAGCTTTGACTACATCAATACTATACTTCACCCCACAAACCGCTGCACTTCATGGTCCATCCTGTTCCAATCAAGTGCATACTTGTTAATGCAGGAAGAATTAAACCACATAATCCATACCTAAAATCAATAGGTCTCGTGCAAGAACCACTGATTCCAAAACTTCACCGCATTGTGGATGGTCAGACATCAACAAAGTGTTGTCCGAGCTGCTGCATTTCACTTAACATCATAAAGGTGTCCCCAGTTTCACTTGGTAAGTGTTTTTGTACTTGAACGACTTTCAATAGAATGAATTTCCGATAAATTATTGTTCAAAGATAGTGCTAAAGATGCCAGAGAGCTCTTTGGAGTGACCGGACATAAAGAAATAAAAAAATTTTCTTGTTAGTTCGTAATGTAAGTAGAAGCTTAAAAACATCAAAGACTATCAAAGTAGGGATAGAGCTTTCTTCCCGTCATGATTAAATATCCCATTCACATCAACTACCTCTTTTACGAACTTATTCTCCTTCCGGTGAACTATTCATTTGCCATGTTTAAATTTCTGTCGCCACTCGCACACGCAAAAATCTCACTCATCTTCCCCGCCACTTGACAAAGCCGCCAGATTTCCGCACTTGCTGAATCCCTCAAGGCAACCCTATCCTTGCTTTGTCGCCGACTTCACCAAACAAAACTTCCCCATCATTCATTTTTGTACTGTATGAATATCTACATCGCCTACGCCTTCGGTCCATTTAACTCAACATAGATCTCTCATCCACCAAGTCATGCTTTATGGTAAAACCTTAGTTCTAGGTCCTATCGATCCAATGGCAAGATACCTTCTTCCTCGATCAATGTCTATGGATCATCAAATTTCAGTATGATGACCACTAATTATTTGCATACAATGTTGGGTTTCAAGATCCCAAATTCTCAAAAATTTGTCTTTGGATGAACTAACAAGTTGTTTACCAGAATCCAAGAAGACAAGGCTTCCAGACTCACAATAACATTCGTTACAAACAAACAAGGTGTGTTCAATATATGTATATATACGTGTTTGTGTGTGTGTGCGTGATGAATGAGAAATATCAAATAAGAACCTGGTCATGACGCCCTCGAAGACGAGAAAAGGCCAACCCTCACCAACAACATCCCATAAAATAACATCACACATCCTTGTTACTAGAAGGTAAAGATCCAAGCTTATTATATTGAACAGCAGTCACAGCCCCTTTGTGTCCATTCAATGTGGTTTCACAAGTTCCTTTGTCACAACCTTAATTAGAAATTTGCTTTTTATTTTCGCCCAATTTTACATATTTTATGTGCTCTCTCAAAAATCATTCTTAACATCAACAGCATGTTCAACTGTTTGTTTTATCGTGGAGAAAGTATTCCCTTTATCCACTAATAGGAGAGATTAAGGTATAGGAAAGAGATGACAGATGAAGAATGCAATATCAATAAAGTAATTTAACGCAAGGAACCCTCCCAAGTTACGACAATAATATCCCTCAAGATCAAAAAGAACTATGAGAAAAAGACGGGTATTCATTACTAGAGAGGAGGATATGGAGGTGACAGCCAAAGAAGGGTCGCGAGAAGATGCAGAAGGGATCAGGGTTTTAGTGCAAACGCCTTGGCACACGTCCAAACTCCGACCTTTTCCAACGCCAGTACCCAGAGGTGTTTTCCGGAGCTATTGTAGGAGATACTGGAATCAACGGATGCAATCACTCCCAACGTTGCAGTCGCCGGCTCTGTAAATTCTTCGAGATATGCCTTCACCATTGCCGCCACCTCCGTTGTTTTAGTTTCTAATAGGGTTTAAGGATTTTAATAATTTGGGCTGGGCTCGGATTTATGCAATTTGATAACATGGTTTAGTACGATTTGATTGAAAAATATTGTGTTTAAGGTGTAGTAATACTTCCAAGCATCACTTAAGATCAGTTTTCATTATATCCAATAACGAAATATTCTGCTTACTTCGATATATCAAGATTTCGAATTCTTGCGATATATCTATCTGGCCTAAGTAGATATTTTTACATAAATATTGATAAATAGACTTATATAAAATTCATAATACTTTTAAAAGTTTAAAATGATAAAAATATTTTACATAAATATTTAGAATTCACTTTGAAATTATTTTTATTGAGCTTAAGCAAGACGAACTTAAAAAGTAATTTTATGTATAAAAATAATATAGTAAATTAGGATAAAATATGCACAAAAGAAAAGAAAATAATAATATAAAAGCTAAGCATGTAGATGTTGTGAATATAATAAAATAAATAAATATTTGCTAAAAAGACATTAAACATCCCTAATTTTGGTAATGCTGATAATATCTCCTACTTTGGGTTGATTCTCCTCACAAATCCTCCTTCAAACTGCAATTCCACCTGATACCACATGTTGGGGCTGATTATTACTGCAGTGTGAGATGATTGGTGGATGGCAGCACACTTTGCTTAAACTGTTGTACTTCATGTGGGATTATCGCTACAAATCTGGAGCAAGAAAATCAAAGAAGAACAAGGAGAGAAACAGAGGAAATACAGAGCATTTTTTGGGCAAGGAAAATAGGACAGCCTTTTTCCAGTTCTCTACTTCTCTTTTTCATTCAATTATACATGCTTTTTAATTTTTTATTTCAAGAGATACAAATCCAAGGAAATCAAAAATATCAGAATACTGATATATCTAAGACTTTTGATTTTTAATGATATATCTTTAAATATTTAACATTTCCAGGATATTTTGACAAAAATATTCAGAAAGTTAAAAATTAATAAAAATACTTAAATTGCATGAAATACTATTGAACTTTATAAAAGACATAAATAAATATACATTTATCAAAAAACAATATCTACTATAATTTATCTATAAATTACATTACAATAGTAATTTAAACCAAACGGTAAGACTGATGCCACTCCATTGAAGATTATTTGACGAAGTGTCCCATCTTGACGAATATAATATTCATAATAAAGATCTTCAAAATATCGTATATAATCACAAAAGAAAAACAATCTATGTAAACAGAAACTGAAATGATGTGTATGGATTATGAGTTTTGTAAAGTTAGATCATGATTTTACAAGATTTATAAATTTTCGAGTCATATAGTGATTACCGAGCATTTTACCGACATTTTCACCTTATTTTAATCGATATTTACCGATATATTTACCGACATTTTTTACCGATATTTCCCCGATATTTCACCGATATTTTTACCGAGTATTTTTCAAAAATCCCGCACAAGCCGCCAAGTCTACGCTCCGACTTCGGGCGGTGCAACCTGAGCGCTCGATGCCACAAAAATCTACGATTTTAATCGATTTTCCCGATTTTTCCTTCCGATCAATTTTTCCACTGATTTTTCTTCTCGCCGCCAAGCCGAAACCGATGCCAAGCAAATATCGACCGAAAAACCATTTTTGTCTCGATACAACAGAGTTATTTACATTACTGGGCGTGAAATGTAAGCATTGGTTTTTTTTTTTTTTTTTTGAAACACTTAAGAACGTGACAAAGCACTAAATCTAAAGAACAATAATATTTTTTAGAAAATGCCAAAATGATGTTTTTTTAATATTTAATATCCTAATTTTGTGGTGTTTTTTTTTACATCTATTTACAACATTACAAAGTTGTAGTAATATGTTCCACTAGAAACTCTAACAAGGTTCTTTCCTATGAAACTCTAACAAGGTTCTTTCCAATGCCCATCCGACTCTTTAGCCACTTAGCCACTTCTTATCGACCTAATTTTATTGTGTTTAAAATGATAATATTGTTAGACTCTATGAGTAATCAAAATGTTTGTCTTGTCTTAATTTTTTTCTATTTTTCCAAGTGAAAATGCCTTAATTTTCAAAAAGTCAAGTCAAGCTTAAATAATGTTCCTCACGATGGACCCTTTTGATGTTTCCTTAATTTCCCACCTAATATTGATAGATTTTTTCAGTTTCATCTAATTTTTAATTAACCACATACCGGGATACGAATATAAAAAAATACATAGCTTCCTCTAAAACTAGTTTTAGCACTCATGCCAACCATCACCTTTTAAAATCTATGCTTGTACTTTTACAAAGTACATTAACACTAGGTATTTTGGAATAATTAAAGTTTGTAATCTAACGATTTCATGGACTTTATGATCTAATGAAAGAATTTAATTGTCCAAAATTTCTAGGCTTATTATTAGTGTGTAACGTTAGATACTAGTTGATCATTATTTTTAAGCTAACAAAGATAAATTTTTGGTTTTAGTTAATTATTTAAAAGACTTAATAGATCATTTCAAATGATGATTTATGAACTTTTTTTAATATAATAACTGTGTTAAGAAAGCTTTTTAACTGAGTCACAAACTCTTAGATTATTCATATTTATAAGTATTATCACTTTTTGACTCCTAAAAGTCAGTCTAATCACATATATCATCAAGCTATACTTAACCTAAATGTTTTTTATTCAATTTGAAAAATTACTAATACTTTTATCCATTTATGATCTAATCGGGGAGAGTTCAAAAAATAGATTATGGTGGTCACAAAAGATATTAAATAATTCTAATATAATGATAAATGTCTGATGGAATCTCACAGAGATAATTGGTAATTCACATTTTTTAATTGAGTTGAATTTTAATTTTTTTTCATTCTAAATAAAGTAAAATTGCTAGAATCCTCTAGTATGAAGCTCACGTATTCTTTAATTGGACATAAGAGTGCTGAATTTATGTACTAGTTTATATTATTTCATCCAAAGAAAAGAAAAACTTCAAAAACTTTGTCTCTTCATGATAAGTTTCTATAGAACGGGACTCTTACCTGTGCTTTGAAACTCCTAATTTACAAGTTACTAGATTCATTGACTAAGGTAGTCAAGCTCGTAAAGGAAACTATTTAATGTGCATATGATTAAATTATTTCAAAATAGACGCAACCCACACACAAAAACAAAATATCCAAGAATGCAAATTGATAAAGTATAGAATTTGTGGCTGACAAGCAAAATGAATAAGAAAAAAGCAATCAATTAATATATATATGAATTGATATGAGGAACATGAGTTCAAACATCGAGTTAATTAATTCTAGAAGTTTTAAATTTATTAATAGTAAGGTGGGAACAAGTAGAGATGGTAGGATATTAGAATAAAAATAATATCTTCAAGATAATACATGCGACACCCAAAACTTGGCTCGCTGACAACCCTTGCCTACTCGCGGAATCGATGAAATTTCTGAAAGTTTCATCTATTTTGAAGCTCTATTTTTCTCGACACTTTTACATAAAAGATCAGACAGAGGCCAGAATCGGACAACTTTGCCAAATTTCTCAGGTGTTATGAAATCCCAAAGAAAAGTTAAATCAAGAAGAAAAGCCATGAGCGGTAATGCTACAGAGCTTTAACTCCGCATATAATGGGACAGAAGCAGTATGCCAAGAACTATTTATAAGGGATTTGAAAAGGACCAAATGTTGCCAAGCTTCTCGGCAACAATCAAAATGTATTCAGAATTAAAGAAGAAGTGAAGAAACAATGTCGCATCAACACTACAAATGTAAGCGCCGGTATATCGGGTCATAGCGAGAAAAGCTGCTCGTCATCCGCGAAGATAAGGTCACACAATACTTGGTTGTCGCGACATCAATTACGAAGATCGACGCGAGGCTCGCGATAAAAGCTAACATCGTGCCGTCGCGACAACAATTGTACTTAATGGAAGTCGCAATGAACACCGCATCGTCGTATATCAGCCGCGATAAAATAAGGTCGCGCGACGCAAGAAGCTTATCGCGACGTGAGTTTCACGAGAAGAGTGTCGCGCGACAAGACTGTTGCCGCGACACCACTTTCGCGCACTTCCGGGCGACATGTCGCAATCCACATAGAGGCTCCCGCGACAAGGATCGATTAGCAGAACGTAGGTCGCGCGACAAAGAGCCTGGCGTCGCGACGCATCGCCAACGGGCCGCCAAAATAAAGTCCAAAAGAAATGCATCGAAATTAGGGGCCCAACTAACTCCTATAGTAAATGACGGGGCCGCTACCAAAAGAAAGGCGCCTCTCGCTTACTTGAAAAAGAGAGATTCCGATGCTGCTGGGGCCCCCATTTTTATTTTCTTTTTCTTTCTCTTTCTTTCTTTCTTTTCTTTTCGTTTTCTTCATTTTATTTTAGATTAAATTAAGTTTGTATTTCCTCGCTCTAATTTGATTCAAATCTAGTCAGAAGGATTTTAGTCGAATGCGCATTTATATTTCTTGTAATTATCGTCCCGTCGCTGAATTTTAATAAATTTCTTGGATTTAACACTCCGCTTCTCGACGGTAAAGGTTTTTCGATCAAGAAGCTACCGTATGGTAGCACCGGCACTTGGAAACCCGCTTCCATCAATTGATGTTATCGCTTCCAAATTATCTTTCCCGCGCAGTATTTTATTCATTATGGCTGAACTCGTATATTAAATCACTTCGGCCGGTTTTGTTGCTTCTTGAATTGATCCCAACGTCGCCTCCGTACCCATAACGAGGTCAAGCTTCAGCTCGATTTCTTGTGGAGGCCCTCCCAGTGACACAGAGGCGGCATTCCCCGAGAAAAGGGAAACAATTTCGGGAAGGTATTTAGAAACCGATATTGTCGATCTAATGTGTCAGATACTTTAAATCAATACACCTCTTTCACTTGTAACCTGGTGAAAGAGAGTCAGAGCGAGTTACACTCTAAGAATGCAGAGTCTTCACCCTAATTCGACAGTGACCCGATCCCGTGTTAAAGGGATCTAATCAAGGAAAGTGAGTAAGCTGCTCTAATTTTTGAGGATGAGGAACCACAGGTGCAAACCTCTCGCAATGACTCATATCAAGGAGCTCAGTTTGCGTATCCAGTGTCGGTGGTATAAAGTATCAGAAAGAAAATACCGCAACAAGGCTATTAGGATTTATAGTTATCTCCCTCCGTATCTCGAGAGAAACAAGGAAGGTGAGATGATGAACGGTGGGTTTTGGAGAGTTCCAGTCACACTATCTTATTCCTTGGACTAGTTTTAAAAATCAGTAGTTCGTAAAGCAAAAGTTACAAAGATGCATCGTAGGAATTCTGATTCTTCACAATAAACATTATTCAATGTTTTCTTGAGATAACTGTTCAATTAAATTTGCTATTTTAATATTTTCAATATTCAATTCTATTTGTTATTAATTCATTTTTTCTTTACATCATTCTTTCAAGCTTTCAAAGCAAAAATCCCAATATAGTATTATCAGTCTCAAATAGTAATGAGCTTAAGTAGTCAGAAGCTGACTAAAAATTCTAAGATTCAGGATCGGGAGCATCCTGACTTAAATCCAATTTACTACTTGTTCGACCAGGCACTCTTGCAAGATACTCTGCTGGATCAAAACCACAGGAGAAAATGGTTTTACTCTTTATGAAACATCTTTAATCAACACCATAGCTAAAGAAACCCACACTCAAGTTTGATGGTTTTAGTCACTCGAGGACTAGATAATAATAATCTTTGCAATAAGTCATAAATTTGAATGTGTGTTTTGATCCATAACAATTAATTGATAGTCAACAAGTTTTATGGCGTCTCAAGCCTGGGATTATAGATAATAGTCCTTGTAAGATAACGCCATAAATTTGTATATACACATCATATAGGTCTAAATAACAAGTTTTATGGCGCCGCTGTCAGGATCAAAGAATTTCAGAGGATCAATATTCCCATTTGAAAGAAGAAAATGCTAATTTATTATTTAAAAGAAAAGAACAAAAATAGTTTTTCAAAAAGCAGTGGTTATTTTTAAATACTAACTTTTAACAAGCCATATTGAAAATATTTGTCAGTTCCACTAATCCTATTAATAAAGCGTGTTTTGATTTCTCGTGAAAATTTTTTAATGCATAGGAAATGTAACACCGATCCGATTCCATAAAGACAGATACCTAACTAGAAAGAACACTCAGAAGCTTGAGAAAGGCTAAAAGGTCAGAAAACTCAGCTATGGCAGATGAAAGCAGCTGCACTCAGACCAAGGACAATCGAATAAAGAAATTAAGACCTCCAATCACTTATACAACGGGAGGATTCTCGAGACCAATTATTCAGATGAATACTGCAATCGTATGTACCGCGCTGATTCGTTTAATAATTTTGAACTGAAGCCAGCACTGATTACAATGGTTCAGCAACAACAGTTTACTGGTCATCCCACAGAAGACCCAAATGAGCATCCTGGGAAGGTTTCTCGCACGGCCAACACCAAGAAGTTGAATGGCGACCGAGGTCAGTAAAATCGGGCATTTATTCCCATTTTCCTCGAGATACAAAGAGCTACATGGTATGAATTCTACCATGGCGGTTGGCGTTAGGAAAGGCCTGGAGGAGCTTGTAAAGCCTACTGGTAGATTCTTTCCACCTTCACTCCACCTCCGAGATCAGGAGATAATCGGTGGTTCCAAAGGTGGAAGATGGAGTCTTTACGTAGCTCGGGAAAGATTTAAAAGGTCAAGAGGTGTCCAATGCATGATAGACTCTGCAAGACCCAGATGGACATAGTGTATCATGCCTTAAATGATACATCTATGCATTATTTGATGCTCATGTCAGTGGGAGCATCTGAACGTAAAAGTGCCTAAGAGGCAAGAGGATCTAATCACCGAGGACCGGTTAAAATGGAAATATGAAAGCTCCATTTAGAGTTTTCAAGAGTAATGTGCGCAGGGAAAAGGAGTCATAGGAGCTGAGCAGCAAGATGACAGCCATGTAGTGGCAAAAAGCTAGATGCTATCATGCATAGAATGGACAAGCAAGAGAGGAAGATGCACACTGCTCATGAAATAGAGCGCTGAGGAACTATCGAGAGTGGGCGCCGGCACCACCGAAGAACTGCTTTTATGATGTCAGGAGGTTAAGTACGTGGGAGGAGTTTCTCAAGAAGTTATCACTTCATAAACCAAATCCTAACCTCGCGCCATAATTATCATCCAAGATCAGGAACCATGAAAATTTTCTATATGCATGGAGGGGCCTCACAAGGCTGTAAAGGCATGAACAAAGATCCTCAAGAAGATATCACACAGTACCACCAAGGTTCCCACAAGAAGAAGAAGGAGGAGGAAGCAGAATGAATATCGTGGTTAGAGGGAGAGCTCCACCATTTGAAGATCAATTGTCGTAATTCATGGGGGACACAAGAAGTCGTTAAACTCTCCATGAATGGTGAAGCCTATGTGAATTTGGAAAAGCCTCAAATGCCAATTCTCAAATTTTTCGTAAGACCACTAATGCTTCTCTCAAGAACCCGGAGACACGCATAGGGCAACCCAGCCCCCAAACCTGTAAATCGATGAAAGATGCCTTTCCCGCTGACAAGAATCAAGACTCTGTGATGGTCACTCTAAGTGGGAATACTAAGAAGAAGACGTAAAAGATGAAGGCAACAAAGGAGATGAAGGCCTGCATAGCCAATGGTGAAACACCGGAGAAAGAAAAAGAAAGTGTGAATTAATATGGTCGCAGAAAAGAAGGAAGCGAGAAGAAGACCAAACACCTAGTCTGGGCAAATTCCATTTACTTATGTTTAAAATCAAAGATAGAGGAACAAGCCAGAAGGTTCTTAAAGACCTTCGTCGGAGATCAACATGCCTTTCACAGAGGCGTGTGGTTACCATGCCACTTATGCAAAAATTTTTGAAAGACATAATGAGCAAAAAGAGGAAGATTGTTGCTGGAAGAAGGAATTAGAATTTGATCGCAATCCTGCGTTAGTCAAGTATCAAGAGAGGCTTACCAAAAAAGATGAAGGATCCAGTGGAGCTCTACTCATCCCATGCACATCTGAGAGCTCGAGTTCCGTAAAGCTCTTGTGACTCAAAGCAAGATAAATTTAATGCCTTATTCTGCTGCTGGAGAAGGTTTGGGGGAGATTACTCCACCACTGCCACCCTCCAAATGGCGTATAGAACCCCGCAAACCAAGGAATCATCATGGAAGATGTGCCGGGGTCAGCGTGTGGAAAATTTATTTTTCCAAATGGGACTTCACATCATATACCGGATACGGAGGAAGGTTCACAAGTCCTCTCGTTGTTGGGAAGGCCATTCTAGCAACTGGAGCGTTTTTAACTCCATATGCGTATAGGAATTCTCACGCCGTAGTTGGAGAAGAGACATCCGACTTCAATTTAATTAAAAGTTATGAGGAGTTTAGACAGCGTAGGGAAGATGTAAGGTCAATAAGATGTATGCCAACAACTCTGAATTTGTACTATGATTGTAATGACCAACCCTTTCAATCAATGAAATAGAGATGAATTTCCAAAGATTCCCGGCTGTTTCTTGACTCTCGTATTTTCTCAGACATCAACTTACATTCTACCTAAAAGGTGATGAGTCTCAAACAAAATGGATAAAAAAAGAGACAAGAATGAAGAAAAGGAAGCCCATCAAGAAACCAGTGCGTGAAGAAGGCTAGTTTAAAAGAGTTGCCAAGTCATTTAAAGTATGCTTACCTGGAGTTGCCAAAGAATAAACCAGTAATAATTTCGGCCAGACTTAGTGATGCTGAGGAAACATCCAAAGTTTGCTGGAAATTTTAAGGAAGCATAAGGAGTCTATAGCATATAGGACTATCAAGATTTAAAAGGTATCACCATCAATATGCATGCACAAAAATACTTCTAGAAGAGAGTGCAAAGCACCAACTGCTGAAGATCAAAGGAGATTGAATCCGCCATGATAAAGAGGTGAATAGAAGGAGGTACTCAAATGGTTAAATGTCAGGTTTTATCTATGCAATTTCGTATAGTCCTCGGGTTAGCCTACCACATGTGGTTCCAAAGAGTGGATTTCTATCAGATCCGCAATGACAGAAATAAATCTGATTCCAACAAGAACAAAGGATGTGATGGAGAATATGCAACATTGATTACGTGGTCGTAACAAGAATCACAGAGCATCATTTTCCATTACCTTTCATTGATCGTGATGCTGTATCGTAAGCTGCAAGATAGACATCATCATTTTGTTTTCTCTGATGGATATTCGTGCTACAACCAGATTGTACTCACCCGAGGACCAAGAAAAGACTACATTCACATGCCCCCATGGTACCTTGTTTTCTTATGATTCGCCATTTGGCTATGCAATGCCCATGCTACTTTCCGTAGAGGATGTATGATGTCAATGTTCTCGTGATTTGGTCGAGGGAAGTCATGGAGATTTTATGGATGACTTCACAAAGGTGTAAGGGTCCGCGCGGAACAAAGGTTCAGCAACTGAAATGTATCAAAGATGCAAGGACAAACAACTAGCATTGAATTGGGAAACATACTTCACAGACGTAAGGTATTGTTCATGGTCATAAAATTTCGCATGGTAGTATTAGAAGTGACTTAAACTAAGATTTCCACATTATCAAAACCTTAGCACCTCCCACAACAAAGTAAAAGGTATAAGGAGTTTCTCGGGGCATGCTGGATTTATGTGAGATTCATCAAAGATTTCTCAAGGATAGCTACCACTATGCGTATTATCGAGAAGGACACCTAAGCTTAGTTCTTGATGATTCCTTAAAGTCGCTTTGAATATTAAAATCAAGATCGGGACTGGTTCAAGCACCTCCCATCATGGCTTCACTTAATGGGATCGTGGATTCAAGTAATGTGATGCCAATGACTTAATGGGGGCTATATTGGGCAAAGAAAGGATAAAATATTCAGAGCCATATACTCATGCTAGCGTAACCTTCAATGAAGCACACAAGAAAAACTATTCCACAACCTAAAAGGAGATGCTAGCCATAAGAAGTTTCGCTTTACAGAAATTCAGTCAGTTGCTGGCATTATGGGATCTCATGTTATAGTTCACACATCATGCAAATCATCAAATATCTCAAGGTCAAAAAGGAAGCTAAGCCAAGACTGATACGGTGGGTGCTACTACTACAAGAGTTTGATATGGAAATTAAGGATAAAAAGGTTGTATTAATGTGATAAATGCATCACTTGTCTGAAAGTGTAAATTGGTAATGAAACAAAAATGGGAGACGTAATTAAAGAGAACTTCCCGCATGAACATTCGCTTAAGGTGTCATTCCGTAAATGCCATGGTATGCCCATATATGAATTGTATTTTAGCTTGTGGAGTAGTTCTTTTCGACCAGCCACCAACAAAAGAAAGCTCAGGACTGACAACAGGTATTATATCTGGGATGACCCACTATTGTTTAAGAGGGGTGCTGATATGATTATAAGAAGATGTGTGCCAGAGGGTGAACAAAGCATAATTATGAATGAATGCCATGCATCACCATATGGGGGGCATTTTTCTGGAGAAAGAACAACAAAAGATACTCCAATTAGGATTTTATTGGCCAACACTTTTCAGGATCGCATCGTAATGGGGTCAAATTATGTGATAGATGCTGCAAAGATTGAAATATCAAGAATAGAATGAAATGCCCCTACGAGGTAGCGATGGTGGTGCAAATTTCGATATAGGATAGATTTTATGGGGACTTTCCACAATCATTTAGAAACCTGTTTATACCGTTAGCGGATTATGTTTCAATGGGTGGAAGAATACCAAGAAATGATGTTAGTGAATATTAGCTAGAGTTTCCCCGCAAAAGAACATATTTAGCGTATTTGGAACACCTAACTATCATCGCTGATAGCTTCACTTTGCAAACAAAATTTTTGGTAAAGCTCATGAGAGCAGATATGTGATCAAACATAATGAGCCTAGCTTATCATCCCAGCGTATTCAACGGGAAGGTAAATTTCCAAATGAGATTGGGTGCGATTCTCGAAAAGATCGTAAGTTCAAGCAGAAGGATTGGTTCTCAAAACCTCATTATTCCACCTTTCGCTCACAGATCGCATTCAAAACTCCCATTGGGATGTCCCCATATAGACTGGTATTTGGCAAGCCATGTCACCTCCCTTTTGAATTAGAATACAAAGCCTCCGGCCATCAAGAAGTTGAATTTTCATCACAAATGGCAAAGGAAGAGAGATTGTCAACTGAATGAATCGGAAGAATCGGGAGAAATGAAGCCTATGATAATGCTATTGCTAAGATCTACACAAAGCACAAGACACAAAGAAATGGCATGATCAAAGGACTTAGGAAAGAATTCGTAGAAGGATCGAGTTCTCGCTATTTAACCTGGGGATATTGGAGATTGTTTCCGCAGGAAAATCGAAATCAAGGTGGAGCGGACCATATACAAAGGGTGTTAAGCACTACTTTCTCGGAGCAGAATACTCAAGACTCGCATGTCGGGAGGCGAACAAAGTCACGTGACGTAGACCGGGCGATTATCAAAGGTGGAAGGTTAAAAAGAAAGAGCTACTAACCGGTTTCATCGAGAGAAAAGAAAATCAAACAAAGAAGTCCAAATAAGGACTAAAATCGGAAAGAAATTCGATGGGAGGCAAACCCATGAGACTTAATTTATGTTTTTACTTTTAGATCCGGTGAATATCATTTTTTTAGAATTCACCTTGATTTTGTTTTCTCTAGTTTTGAGATAAAGGATTAGTTAGTAATATGGAAGAATTCCTTTACTTAAATAAAACCTTTTGCAAATGTTGGTGTATACAAGTAGTAAAAAGGCAAAGGAAGGAGAGAAGGAGACAATTCCAGACAACTCCAAAGAATTCAATGTAGCCGAGCTTTTGAAAAAAAAAGGGAAGCATTCTTTTCCCCTATACAAATCTCGCGGAAAAGGTGAATAGAATATAGTTTGAATCACGTGTGGAATTGATTTATTGGATACTCGGGAATTTTAGAACTCGAGCAAAGAATGAAAAAGCTCTGTCTTTAAATTTAAGACAAATGCATCAGGTCGCGACAAAACTCGTCACGTAAGCTGATGTCGCGAATGTGTTGATGTTGTGACTTAGTCATACAAAAAAAAAAAAAGAAATAAAAAAGAGTCAATGTCGCGACAAGATCAATTCCTTCAAAAGAGCGATGTGGTCGCGACATCTTAAATGAAGCACCTTAGGTCGCAGCCAGAGGATGACTTGTCCTCCGGTATTATTATCACGTCGCGACAAAATGCGAAGTCACATCGCCACAAAAAGAAGCGCGAATTTCACAATGGGCGCTAATTTCATTTCAAAATAATGACAGCACACAAATTTTCAACCTTACATTGAAGTCGCATGCCGAAATTTAAGCGAGATAATAAATAGCCATCACATGATCACTGTGGTAACCGTTGAGAATATCCTCTGTTTATCATCTCCTCCCGAAGCCACAACTTTCCATCTTCGTATTCTCCGATTTTCAAATCTCAAAACCCTGCACTGTAATCCCCTTCTCTATACAAACCCCTCTCAAATTCTAAATGGCCGAACCGCCAAAACCTCTATCCCGAAATCGAATGAAATCAGGAAGAGCATGCTCAACCGTAGGAGGAGGTTCATCCGGAACTCAATGAAGAGGTTCATCTGGGAGCATACAGAGGAGAACATGCCTCTAACAACCTAAGTTCGACCCGCTGTATGCCAGAAGAAAAAGAGAAAGGAGAGGCAACAAGAATCCGCAGAAGTTAAGAAGATGAGTTCGTTTCAGATGAAGCTTATTCCATCTGGAAAAAGCACTATGCAGGCAAGGGATTCGTAGGGGAAAGGGGATTTATTCAGCTCATCTCCCCGTTCAAAGAATTGATAGAGCAACGAGGATGGGGGAAATTTTGCAAACATTATAAAACTGGTATGCGAAGAATTGTCGTGAATTTACCCAATCTTGTCGAAGAAAGGATAACTCGTTGCCGAGGGTCTGGTTCCATATGAAGCCGAACATAAATGCAATATATGGTATGGAGGGCCAAAAGCATGTGGATCAAAATACAAAAGGTTAGCGCATTACCTAATGTATAGAAGACAAATTTGAGGTCGAGACCGGAGCGGAAAGGTGAAAATGGGGAAATCGTGTCGGCGTGAAAAGCAAAGATTATTAACAGAGAGATCCGGTCATTTAGGAAGCGAAGGTGTGGTTTTTATTTCGCTTCGCTACCCTCCATAGCAAGCATGTGTGCACAAGTAGAGAACAAGAAGCGCTTCTCTCTACATATACCGGAAGGGCTACAAGGTAAATGCCGGGCTATAATCGAATTCAATAATGAAGTATCATGAAGGAAACAGTAAGAGGCTTGATTCCACACCCATTAACCATCACCCGGTTATGTTTAAAGGTCAGTGAAAGGAATCAAGGTGAAGAAGGAAGAATGCCCCACGTTTCACCATTAACTCTAATCGTGCAAAGGGCCAAGAAACCTAAAAAAGGCGGAGTAATGGGTAGAAGGTATCCGCCAGTGGATGAAGAGGAGAATGCCGTGCAAGAAGAGACAACCTGGACGATTGAAAATCAAGAAAAACAAATCCCAGAGACACAGCTAGAAGGCAATACCCCTAGGTTTACAGAGGATGTGGAAGCAGATGTCTGGAGTCCCATAGATTTCACCACACCCCTTGCTAGTTCTCCACCAATGAGAGACAGAGATTTTAGAGAACCGGGAGAGAGTTCAAGGGGAGCCCAAGGAAATAATGAGATAATGGAGATGCTAATTGCTATGCAGTAAGAATATGGAAGAAAGAGTAGGAGAAATGGAGAATCCAAAGAAGACTAGAGAGGAAACATATGAGACAGACAAAAAGAAGAGACTTAAGAAGTGGGGAGTGAGGAATCGCGAGAAAAGAAGAAATGTTTCAAATAAGGCACTGATGAGAAAGGAAAAGAAATGGGAAATAAGAAATGTCAAAAGAGAGTATGGAACGGAAAAGATTCCTGGAGTATAAAGAAGAAAAATTTAGAAAAGAAATGGAAGAGAGATCGCGAGATCTCACAAGAAATTGAAAACTCACCATGAAGTACATTCTACAACAACCACACTGATCGATTCTCAACTTCCTTGGAACTTTTATTAAAGAAAGGGATGCGGTAATAAGAAGCAAGGACAAAGGAGCATATCAAAGGATTTAAGTTCTCGTATATGTCATCGAGCAAAAGGACTCGAGAAGAAGCACGGGGTGGATCGAGATAAAGTGCTAGATGATAATGATGCATATAGAAGAAAAATCTGGCTAGAAAATCTGGACTTGATCAACAACAATTCCAAATAAATTTTTGAAGTCATGACTTCAATGGAGAACAACATGAACAAACTAGAAATGAGACAGAAGGAACTGAATGACAAGGTGGATCTCACAAACGAATTGGTCCTGGAAGAGAAGACATAAAAAGAGAGTGCCAAAAGAAAGAAGAGAAGGGAAATGAAATTTGCATCCCGACCCTGCACTGCTACCTTGATCCGGATCCCCTGCATATTTTTTACCTTCAGTAAAACGTAAAAGAAAAATAGACTTTTCCATTGATCTCAGAAATCCCTTCCCTATTCCCATCCTGTTTCCTCAACAGCTTTTGCATATTCGTATGAATAAAAAACCAGAAATTTGTTTGATGACCGACTTAAACTCCGTGTTACTTTCTTATTGTTAGAAGAATAACAGTATCTGGTTTCCAGATGCAATACTCCATATATCATGTATGAGTGAGCTGGGCTGAGGTGATTGATTAGGATGAAAGGGATGAAGACAAAGTAATAAATGCAGTAATAAGATTCAAATGACAGTAATTTAATCGTGAAAGCATAATTATTTAGTTTGAATTTTGCTAATAAGTCCGTGATAAGTGAAGTTAAGCAGGCCCAATCAAGGAACAAAACAATTTTGAGTTTGTGGTATTACCAAATGAGTCAAGGAACCCGTTGGAAATAACATCATTTAAATTTCTTGTATCCACCGATGTGAGTCAAGAAAATCCTCGTGGTTAGTCACGCTAATCAACTCCAAAATCCAGAACTTGTTAGGATTATCGATCAAGGCGAAATCCAGTGATACATCCAACAAGAAATGATGCAGCCGATCCTTGGAAAGTTTGAGCCATTCTAGCCATCCCTACTTATATGCCGATGCATATACTTTGAACTCCGGGAATTGAGGTTTCAAAACAAGTTCATTTTCAAAATCACCTAATAAAGACCCCAACCCATCCTAAGGAATCAATCCCCTCCAAGGAACCCGTGATTACCAAAGAATTCAAGGAGAGAGGAAGAAATAAAGTTCGGGAAAGAGCAATTCTTTTCAGAACCCAAGAGAAATATAGAAGGGAAATTAGAGGAGAAAAGATCTTACATCGTAAATATAGTGGAAAAGAAAGCTCAAGGGAAGGCCAGTTTTGTCTTCAGGGTCTAATTCCTTCTCAATAATTAAGTTCTTAGGGGTGTTTCAACACCTAGTACCCTAATGCCATCTGGTATGGGAGTTACTAACCCAAAGTTCGCTAAGAGTGTTAGAAAGCCTAAGAAGACAAAACATTGTATTATTCCTGAATGGCGATAGAAAAAGAAAAATTCCCCAGTTTGAATTGTGAATGAGAAATGGGAACATACAGTTCTGAATAGAAGAAAATCAATGAGGTATCCCAAATTATAAGAAGTTCGGGGGAGTTTATATTCAAGAAACTACAAGGAGAAAAGCAATATGTGAGTGAAAAAGAAAAAGGAGTATTGGTAATCTTAACCTAAAAATCCCATCCATCCTACCCCTTACCCAAGCCTAACATTACCAAACACAAAAAGACCCGACTGATTCAAGGCTCTAATAACTTATATTAGTGAGGATCAATATGAACAACAAGCCTATGGAATTTGGAAAATCAGAAAAAGATCAAAACGGTGAACATCCTCTAAGGGTGACTTACTCATTAAGTGAAATGAGAAAGTAACTCAACTCTTAATCTTTAAAGGATCAATCGATCTTACCGTTTATAAAAACAAATTAGCCACTTCACACATATGTACACCTTATCGAGTAGAAACTATTAATCTGATCCAGAATGACTGCTTCATAATATTGTTTAAAAGAATGTGAATTTCTACCTTCAATTAAATTGGTGGGTAACCTGCAAAATAGAACGATAAAAATGTCCTTTTGTTTCCAGACAAACAAATCTTTTCTTTCGCTTGGGGACAAGAAAAATTTTAAGTTCGGGGAGTTTGACGAGCTTAAAAGTCATCTATTTTCACCCATATTTTTATGATTAATTTTTACATAAAAAGACTGATTTATATGCAGAATCGAATAAACTTCAAATTTTCAAATTTCGTGCGCAAAGAAATCCCAAAGAAAGCGTAAAATTGCGTAAAGGGAGCGTATCGTGGCGAGCGGAACCGATATAATGGGATGAAGGTGGCAAGAGAAGAACGACGCATAAGGATGAAAGGACCAAATGTTAAGCCGAAGAATCAAAATGCGTATTCGGGAATTGAAGAAGAAGAAACAATGTCGATATTCGCTGTGCGGCCGCCATATCAACACTACAACAGGCGTGTCGAAGCATCGCCAGGCGAGAAAGTCAAGCGACAACAATTTCACGAAGATAAGGTCGCGATACACTCGTCATCGCGACATCAACATTTAAGACGCGAGGTCGCGACATCGATCGCGTTGTCGCCAACAATCAGGACGCAACAGAAGTCGCTGCCAACACCGGGACCGTCGCGACATCACCAGATAAAATTCGTATGTCGCGACGTCGCGTCGTCGCGATCGCGGATTTCAATGGAGAAGAGGTCGCGACAAGACTGTCGCCGCGACACCACTTTCACTTAAGACATGTCGCAACCACATAGAGGCTCCTGCGACAAGGACTGCGACAAGAACAGAGGTCGCGACAAGAGCTCAATGTCGCGACGTGATTTGGGCCATCGGGCCAGGCCTAAATAAAGTCCAAAAAGAAATGCATCAAATTAAAATCCAACCGTAACCCTATAAATACTAAGTCGCAACAAAAGAAAGCAGCCTCTCGCGACTCAGAGAGATCTCGGTTGGCCGAAGGCTCCGTATTTTTTTATTTTTCTTTTTCTTCTTTCTTTCTTTCGTTTTCTTTCCATTTTTATTCAGTAGATTAGATTAGTTTGTATTTCGCTTCACTGGGATCAACGCGTCGTGAAAAGTGAGCCAGCCGAATGCGTACTATATTTTTGGGGCACCATCGGTCTGGAGGCCTGCTTGAATTTTGCACAATTCGATTCATGAATACCCGCTCGATTGCAAGGTTTTCGATCAACAAAGCCACCAGATATGGTACCGTGAATTTAGAAACCCAATGCCTTCCATTGAAATTGACGTTATTGTCGAAATTATCTTTTCCCGCAGAGATTTTATTCTATTGTTAGTATTAAACTCGTATATTAAAATTGACCATCGTTTTGCTTGTTTCTTGAATTGATCCCAACGTCGCTCCCTGCACCTCCATAACGAGGGTGTTTTAGCTCGATTCAAAGAGGCCCTCCGAGGACACAGAAGGCATTCTGAGAGCAAGGAACAATTTCGAAGGCATTCAACCTGATATTACTGATCTAATGTGCTCTCAGATACTTAAATCAATACAGCATCCCTCTTCTTTCACTACAGAATCCGAGAAATGAGTCGAAAGTGAGTTAATAATCTGGGGTTAATGCAGCAGAGTTCACCTCACTCCGACAGAATTCATCCCGTGTTAGCAAGGATCTAATCAAGGAAAGAGTGTTGTTCTAATTTTGAGGATGAGGAAACTGTAAAGATAAAGGCAAACCTCAAGAATGACTATATTGAAGAGTCGTGTCATGTGAACCATATAGTTTGTGGTATGAAGTATTGAGAAAGAAAAATACCCGTAATAAGGCTATTAGATTTGGGGAGAAGGTCTAATCTCTCCTGTCAGACGTAGAGAAACAGCTGAAGGCGATGATGAACTATGTGGTTTGGAGAGATCCAATCACATCATCTTAATCCTTGACTAGTTTTAAAAAATCATAGTTCAAAGCAAAGTTACAAAGATGCATCTATAGGAATTGGATTCTCTTCAAAAATAGCTGATTATTCAATGTTTTATTTAGAGATAACCTGCTCAATCTTAAATTCTGCTATTTTAATATTTATTCAATTCATTTGTTATTCATTCATGCTTTTTTATCATTCTTTTCAAGCTTTCAAAGCAAAATCCCAATATCGTATTATCACCAAATAGTATGGAGCTTCTAAGTAAAGCTGAGGTAGTTGACCGAAAAATTCTCGAGACTCTCGTGGGATCAGATGTCCGACTTAAATCCACTTTTACGTTACTTGTTCATCTGGTGCACTTGTATACCTGGATCGAAACCACAGAGAAATTGTGTTTATACTCTTTTATGAAATATCTTTTAATCAATACCATAGCTAAAGAAACCCACACTCGTAAGTTTATGCATGGTTTTATTACCAGAGGACCAGATAATAACTTTGGTAGCTAAGTCATAAATTTGAATAAAGTGTTTGATCCATAACAATTAATTGATAGTCAACAAGTTTTAAGGGCACTGCTTTTTCCCGGGGATTAGATAATAGTCCTGCAGTAGGTGATAACGCCATAAATTTGTTTTGTATACATCAGTATGGTCCAGCCAACAGAATTCTGGGATTCGTGACCCATTACTACACCTGTCAGGTCCCAAGATAATTCTTGCGGTTTTTCGGGGTGACCCGATACCACACTGTTGTATCCCATTTATCGGGATCAATATTTTCACAAAAATCGGGCAGAGTCTCCTTTGTTCGAGGAGCTCTACCCAACATACAACTTGTATAACAGTATAATCATAACTCATCCAGGGTCTCAACAGAAGTAGTATTAACCCCCATTGTGGTCTATCGTCATATCCTCAATATATACATCCTCATCGACCCATTCATTCACATTTAAATCTAATGACACACTCCCACCCCACATACAGCAGTGATGTCACGACTTCAATGTAAACTCCTAGTTGATACTTGCTAGATTGCCTTGCATTTATATAGACTAAAAACCTTCCCTTCAAATTAACATAGTTACAAGAGCCTACAACTCTCTCACAGATCTCCGCCAACTTGGAATTAACTTGGATATAACTGGATAAAATGAATTTATATGCTCGATTTGAAAACTGGCTAGTCTAAGACACCGTAAGGCGTGCACGATCATACAAGTAGTAAAATGATTTAAGTCCAGATATCATTCCCATAAGGATTGACAAAAATCTGAAATTCAACTACCCCAACTACTCAAGATCCATACTATCTGGACCTCTCAACAAGTATAAATGAATTATTATCCTAGAAATATCTTTTAGAACCTCACTCTAAAATCTAATTTAACAAAATAATGAATGTCTCAAAAATTATAAAATAAATAAACTAGATCAATCAACTCTAATAAGAATGAACACTAGTGGCTGAATACTCTGGTGAAATACTAATTTCTCGCACAATGAACATGACATACTGTCTACTGATATAGATTTTGTCAAGATGCCTATGAATGCAAGTGGATCTCTCCATACTTCATTGATTAGAGGTCCCTACTTCTTTCGAAGACAAAGATCTAACCAGCTACTTGTAATTTTGCTCATTCTTCTCAAGATCTGGGTATTTTTCTTTCTCAATACTTCATACTCGCTAAGATCAGAGATATTTCATATTTTCCAAGACAGGTCATTGCAAACTCTTACAACTTGATTGATAACTCAACCATGTAATCTAATGGTTATTTCCTTTCCTTGATTGATCTCAATTAAAACAGTTCAGATTTTTTTTTCGAAAAGATTGAATGGTGAAATCTCCGATTATTCAAATTTATAATTCGATCCCTCCAACTTCAATTATGAGTGAAATGGAATTTATCAAGGTGAACTCTCGAGCTCATTAGGTTCGCCAATGATAGCTCCAACAAACACACTACAATTGAATGTTCCTAACCCTCGTGAGTTCCATCTCGTGTTGTCACTTGTGAGGGCCTCCCGAAATCGAGTGTGTTCTTAACACCGAAGTGTATTCGATATACCATCGGGAACAAGTAGATTCAAGAACAATATCAACCAAATAAATCAATCCGCATAATTTCTTTGATTTGTGCAAAGAAAGATTAGAAGCAATAATAAATCGACTTATGGAAGCTATGCTTCTCGAAAGTCGCTTACAAACTACAACGGAGCATCGATAAATTACACCTTAATCGCAATTGTAAGAAACGAAAGAAACAAAATCTGTGAAATTGTTCAAATTTCATTTCCCATCGTACGCTTTTTGCAAGGAGAATAAAGGAAAAATTTACATCCAAATTTCTCAACATTCCAACAGAGATTGATGGTTCGATCCAAAAAAGAAAAGAAAAGAAAAGAAAATCTACTTAAATTATACAATGAGTTTCTTCTTCCCCCAAGCCTAGGTTCCCAAAATAAGAGCTAAATGTTCCAAAAGTTAAGTTACTTTACCAAAGCTGCGTGTTTCTATTTATAAGCTCCAAAATTGGGCCTAAATTCCAAAGCTTCAGGTGGAATTCCTTAAAGAAAGGCCCAGCTTGCTGTTTCAAGTCACGACCTCAAAATGGAGTCGTAACCTGGATTATCTCATATGTCTGTTAAGCTGATCGTGACCTTAGATATTGGTCTCAAAGTCTATTCTTTTTGTTCCTGCACTTGTTGAGTTGCGACCTAACATCTTCAATTGTGACTAGATTTCTTGCAAATGCCTTGATTAGTGGTCGCACATCAATTATATTCGTGACTACGTTGACTTAAGAGCTTCGTGAGTTTGATGTCGCGACTACGGGCCCCACGCCACGACCGCTCTTTTGCCTTATGTTGCATTCTCGTGGTCGCGACCAATTTCTCGTGTCACCACATTTCTATTTGCCACCTTCCTTCATTCTCGCCACACTTCTTTCGTTACACCTCTTTGTTTGATCTTATCCTCATGCAAAGTTACGACTCTCACGAATGTCTTTTGTTTGTTTCTTCGTCAAGGCCGGTCGATAGCAAAGCCGCGTAACAGCCATTTCTCTTATCACAACATTTTCGATCGCGACCTCAAAAGCACTTCGCGACCTCGAATTCTTTACATTCAGTCCCAACTTCAATGTTTAGTCCCAGCAGTTCTTCCTCTTTTAGCGATGTTTCTGGTCTACCTTAAAAAGCATCGCCAATGACTTTGTTACCTTACATCGCCTTTGTCTTGTCTCGCCATATACTATAGTCAAACACTTATCATCTCTGGGTGGCGACTTCATCTCATCGCCCACTGGGTCGCGGATTCGCAAACTGGGTAACGAACTCAATTGATATTCCTTGCCTTCCTTCTGGTTGCAACCCCAATTCTTAGTTACAACCATTTTCCTTACCCAAATATTCCAAATCGCGGACCTCAAAATGGTGTTCCGACCTCATGATTGCTCTTTTTCTACATAGGTTTCTCGTCCCAGCTTGCTTAAATGTAGTCGCGCAACCTAAATTTCGATCGTTCAACACTTCTTCGTGTCGCGATCAATGTGATTGGTCCTAATCTCCTCAGGTCTCGACTATCAGATCGGGTTCAGAACTCAAATTTTCGCAGGACTCTGGTCGCTACCACTTAATGTAGCTTACCCTCAATATTTGGTCAGACTCTTGGCATTTTCTAACTCACGTTTAGTCGCAACCTCAAAACCTCCATGTAGAGACCCCCAGTTCAGTTTCATGTCGCAACCTGAAAAGCACGTCGCGACCTCAAGCTGAGGTTTCCACAAGAACCGCCTTTAATCCCGCCTCGCAGAGACCCCATGTGGCTTCATCAACATCAACGCTGTGACCTTAAGTTTATGCTTGTGACCTACGCTGTCTTTCATTCAAGGTCGCGAATCTCGCACGGGTGTCACGACCTTTAGATTCTTCCCTTTGAATGTTCCTTCCTGGTCTCACACAGAATCCTTCCTTGGTCGCAGACCCGCCTATCATATATAGGTGCTTTGGTATTTATGGATCGTAAATCCCCAATTTCCCCAAGCCACGACTTAGCTTGACGCAGCCTTCCATTTCTCCCTCAAGACTAGTCTTGGTGGTGTCATGACCTGGAAATAATTGAACTGAAGAGTTTCTTGTCGCGACTTCATTTCACCGCACCATCCCCGAAGTGATAGATCCCGGGTTTTCCTGTTTGTGGGCTTGTGGCTTAATTCATTGTACTTTCGTTAAAATTAAATTTGAGTAAAATATCCATGCTCGCATATAAATCAGCATTTATATTGTAATATAAATCAGAAAAATGGATTAAAAAATTCATTTTAGTTTCTTACTCATCAACAATCTCCTAACTTACACATTTTGTTTCGTCCCTGCCAAAGAAAAGAAAAGAACTGCTTGTCCCTAAACACCGAGCTTTCTTATTTTTGGTAAGGCAGAGGATATTTTTCGATTTAATCATGGGCCTTTTCTTATTCCAACATTATTTAACTTGAACAAGAAGGTTGCAAGACTATCTCAAATTAGTCATTATTAATCGAGAAAAGGGAATGTTGTAACTTCCCCATTACAAAGGGCAATAAAATAAGCCGATGAAATTGCATGTTACCGCATCTCTCAATAATAAATCTCGCTCGTGGAGCTGCGGTGTAGGTCTTTCTTCCGTATACTCCATCCTTCGCAATATCACCTCGGGAACCCCAGAAATCAGCTGTCATGTCCATCGCTCACTTCACAGCGCTGAGCACCCAGTCGTTTCAAACCCAATCAAGATCAAAGGCGGTCTTTTCTCGTGCTCGTAATGTTAGGGCTTCGGGGGTAATTGGGTAGATAAATGGAATAATTTAGGGCCGTGAAATTCTCTACTCCGTGATTCAAACTTATTCACATCATCTATATCATAATCCTTCAATTTTTTATCCTTCTTCCTCCAATTGACATAACTTTTGGAAAACTTCCCAGATTTAGTGGCTTTACATATCCTCAATATAGTGCCTTTGTCGCTTTTTCACCCTTTCTAATCGCCTCGCTCCTTTTATCGGAATTCTTTTTGTTTTTGTTTTTGTGTCAAAGGATTTAGAATAGTGTGCAAGAGAGCTATGTCTTTAGGCTTTCTATCATACCTTAAAAAGAACTGGGTTGGGCAAAACCCACATACCAGTTGGTATTAGGGTACTAAGTGTTAAAGCACCCCTACAAACTTAATTGTTCAAGAGAGATAGGCCACAAGACAAAACTTATTCTCCTTATGACTTCTTTTTCTCTTTTTCCAGTTCTTCACGTTGTTCTTCTTCATCCTTCCTTTAATCCTAAAGAATATGGCTTCTCAAACTTGTTCCTTTCTGCATAGTGAACATTCCTGTTCTGAAAACTAGGTAATTTTTTTTTTTTTTTGGGTTCTTTCTGTGGTATTAATTCTAAGAAGGGAATTCAGGTCTTCAATTGTTGCTATTTGAAGAAATTAGGATTTAGGCTCCACCTCAGTGGAACTAGAGTGTATGCTTTTTGCATATAATGGATGGTATGGAAAGTTCAAACTTCCAAGGATGCATTCTCATCACTCGTTAGCTGTGCTTTCTTCCTGGTTTCGGCCAACCACAATCTAACAAGTTCTAGACCTTATGCTTTTGAGTTTCGATCATTTCAGAAGATGTTCCTAACTCCTCTAAAGTGTTAAGGATTTTCCAGACTCCTGTGCATAGTTTCCAAGATTTGTGTGGACTTAGTTGTTACACTCAAAATTCAATCATTTTAGCTGTATTTTTCCTTTCTCAATTGTGTATTTTTCCTCGATTATGAAATTTTAACTCAATTCAAACTAATACTTAACTTCTTTTTCGTGTTCCATATGACTTATGCCTAACTTTCAAAACATTGTTCTATAGACCTAATTAGTGTTTGCTGTGTGCCATTTTAAGCTTTTAGAATGTCTAACTCCATTTCTTTTCATAATAAAGATGTAATGACACTACTCAACATAATCCAACTGAGACTACCCATGAACATTTTACATTCCCACCTTCAGGTCCCAATCAAACATTTCAACTAACAACAATATTCACACTGCAGCATTATTCAAAACAGAAAAACCAATTATCAGCAATAAACTACTATCACTTATGCAACACACAAAACACTTTCAATGAATCAAAAGAGTATTTATTAATGCTAAGGAAATATTACAATTAGGAAGATTACAAAAGAGTACTTATTTCCTTCTTTATAGGATTCAGAGGTCGATGTTGAGGGATCTACATCAAAGCTAGCCAGTCTAGATCAAATTCTTGGGGGTAGCTGTCATCTATGATCTTTTTCTCATAGCGTGGGGTATTTCCCCCCCCCTCCCTCCTCACAATACATCATTTGCAAAGCCTACCATGTTGATCGGGGAGTGTCTCGCTTTAACCCTCATCTTATTAACTGTCCTTCCTAACTCGAGATGCACTCCACCGCTTTGACAGTTCTCGGTTGATTCTAAGTCTAGGCTCTCAAGCCGCTCCTTCAGACATCATTGTCTTCAAGTTGTTGATCTCTCCTTCATCAACCTTCTCAAACTCCTTAATCAGTTCTCAGAGTAGATATTCAAGTCCCTATTTTCTTCAACATATTCCCTTCCATCTCTCAAGGCTTCCTCTCTCTTTCTTAATATGGTAAGCGCTCTGCACTTTTGAACCGGGCATATAAAAGGCTTCCAACCATTTCATTCTCTCACATTTACTTTTTCTTCTCTTCTTTTAACTCTTCCTTCCATTCTTCCTCTCTTGCTTCAAATTCGCCTCCCACATCTTTCTTTTGAATCTTCAAATTTTTCTAGAATTCCCACTTTGCTGCCATTATTCCCATTTTTATTCTCCTCTTCCATGTCTTTCTTCATGATTTTGAGCATTTCCATTATCTCTCGCACTCCCTTCATTCCCTTCTTTGAGCTTTCGCTTGCCTCTGATAGCTTCTTCGCCATATCCTGATAGAGGGCTCAATGTGGGCTTATTCTAAATGGTATCTCCTCTGCTACTGCTGCAGGAATGTCTTCTGGAATTGCTTCCATTTCTCTTGTATCATTTCCCGAGGCTCGCTGGCTTCTACCAACCCCTTATGCTTCTTTCTATTCCGGGCCCCTTGATAAACTCTCACAAGGGTCGGAGGTGAACCCGAGGATATTTGCTCCTCTTCTCCCAAACTCCTTCTCACCCCACTCACAGATACATAGTCTCCGGTGATGGTGACCGGGTGAGGGATTAGTCCCTCTATGCTTCAGGTGGTATCCCTGATCGAGCCTCACTCAGGCCCCCAACATTCATCTTATAACTCAACGGCATATAGAATCACAATTTCTCTCGCTTCCTTCACCAGCACAAATGCTTTGTCGGGATTTTATGATCGAAAGCGTATGAAGCAAACCATAATTTGGCTTCTTCTCGTGAGGGACCCTGTTGATGGCATAGTGTGATTTTTCTATCGCTCCCATTTTTCCTGCCCAGCTAGCCAACGTGCCCGTGGACGGACAGTAGTCTAGGTTTGCCAACCAGTTTTTTCGACTCGACTACATGCTCGAGGTCATTCAACTTGAAGATCTC